>PVHX01011190.1:0-65681 GCA_004024805.1 Geosciurus inauris
GTATGAGCAAAAGTGCCAAATAAAGTGCTGCTGCTTAAGCACTTTGAGAGCAAAAGACTGGACACAAGCTACGCGCTTAACGGGGGGGGGGGGTAGCTTAGTAAAATACGGCACAGCCAAACAGTGGAATGGTATGCACGCCACTGATAACAGGGAAAGGACACTCCTCTATGTCCTGATGTGGGGCACTCTTCAAGGTAACTTCTGGTGGGCAGAATCATGTCCCCTGTCGTGAGGGGACTCGGACCCAGGAAACAGATTTGAGGTCCCAGCAGGTGGAAGAAGATGCAAGATGCAATTAGGATAGTAGACATGCTTTATTCAGAGGTGGCAGCCACCTCCAGCTTCCGGCTTCAGCTTTAGCCCCAGCCAGTTCCATTTTGTCCCCTTTAACCCCCATTAGGCCCTGGGTCTTTTCCATAGACCCTTTTAAAACGTAGGCCAAACAAAGCAGGCACACTGCCAACAGGTCACGTAAGGGGGCGCACGCTCACAAGGTAACGGTTATGACCTTGAGTGTCTACACTGAACCAGTGTTTCCAGCCTTGACCGACCATAGCATCGCCGGGTCCCAGCGCTGGCTACACACTGAAAACAACACAAAACATAACACAGCTCAGCGAGGGAACCTAACTGTAGCCATTTGGGGCCTGCCCCAACACACCCCCCCGAAAAATGTCCACATTCTAATTAACCCCTGGAACCTGCAACTACGTCATGTTATGTGACAGAAAGGGGGCTTTGCAGATACGATCAAGTTCAAGGAGGCTGAGATGAGATATCATCCTAGATTATGTAGATAGACACCACGTGATCGCAAAGGTCCCAAACAGGGAAGGAAGGGAGCCAGAGTCAGAGAGAGATGTGAAGCTACTGCCCACTGGTGGCTTCAAACAGGGAGGAAGGGGCCATGGGACAAAGAACACAAGCTGTCTGCAGAAGCCAGACAATGCAAGGGACCATCTTGGGCGCTATAAAGCCCATTTCAGATGGCCTCCGGAACTCAAAGAAAAATAATTTATGTTGTTATAAGCACTAAATTTGTGGTAATTTGTTACAACAGCACTAAAAGCTACTATAAAACAGTTTAAATGGGAAAAGCAAGGTTCAAAACAGTGTTCATAGTAAGCTGTAATTTCTAGGCAATGGACAGCCACAGTGGTGAACGTGTAGATAGACCACGTGGAGCAGACAGAGACTGGCAACACTGCGCCCGTGAGAAGGGAACAGGCAGCCGGGTGAAGCGCGGAAGGCTTTCTTTCCAAGTGTACTCCATGGTACTTTTTGGAGGTCGTACTATTTGAATGTATTGGGTAGTGCAAACAAGAACACTTCAGTTAAAACAATTCTCCCTCAATGAACATGACATACAGATTTTCAATGTTGATCTATTTTTTTTTAAATATTTTTTTAGTTGTAGATGGACAATGTCTTTATTTTATTGCTGTGTATGTGGTGCTGAGGATCGAACCCAGGGCCTCATGCATGCGAGGCAAGCGCTCTACCGCTGAGCTACAATCCCAGCCCAATGTTGATCTATTTTTTTTTAATTTTTTTTTGTTATAGATGGACACAATATCTTTATTTATTTTTATGTGGTGCTGAGGATCGAACTCAGTGCCTCACGCATGCAAGGCAAGCGCTCTACCACTGAGCCACAATCCCAGCCCCTGTTGATCTATTTTTAAAGCCTGATCTCAAGGAGCACAGCAAGAGTTGTGACTACCAAGAGCACTATGCTGCAGTTGGGCCCCTGGGAACCCAGAGAAGGAGAAACAAAAATGGTAACAAAACCAGATTTCCTTAACCACATGACATCTGCCAACCCAAAGGGATCCGGCCAGGGTCCCTTTAAGACAGGCTCAAAGAGGAATTTCTCCCAAATAATTCACAGGCCCATGTGAATTTCGCCAATCACCTCCAGATTCCACCCTCCCCTCCACACCCAAAGCGGCAGTGGGGACAGGTGTCAATGAATCTTGTCTCAGGGCCTGGTGCAACTTCAGTGCTCCAAGTAGGTCGAGGTTAGACCCTCCAACTCCCCTTGCTTTACCTTAAAACTCTCCAGTCTCCAGAAGCCAGTGTGCACACAGCATGTGGCCACGTCACCGCTCTGCAGCCTCGAGGAGAACTCAGCAGAGCATGGGGCGTGGAATTCAAAAGTTTCTCCCTATTCAGGTTCACTTGAATGCTAATTTGAATATTAAACTTGCCATGATTGCCATGTGGCCTGCCTGCCATCAGAGCTTGTTTTTTTCTTTTGCAGTTCTAGGGATGGAACCCAGGACCTCACCCGTGCTAGGCAAGAGCTCTATGCCTGAGCTGCATCCCCAGCCCCCATTAAATCTTATAAATATGTCATGCCCAAAATCAGGGCTGTAAAGAATTCAAAGTAATGACAAAGGTCTTAAAAAAATGGTCTTACTGCCATGGGTCCAGAGGTGGTTCCTTCCCTTGCTGTCCCTGCATCTGCACCAACCACATCAACAGCTTGATCTTACCACGTATCTCTTGGAAAATCAAGACAGCAGCTCCACACAATTCTCCCAGCTGGATGGGGGAGCATTTGCACACGGCATGTCCCCAGGTGACCAGTAACTGTTTAGTGAAAAAAACAACAGGAAGCTGGGTACAGAGGTGCACACCTGTCATCCTAGCTGCTCAGGAGACCGAGGCAGGAGGATGGAAGGTTTGAGGCCAGTCTCAGCAACTTAGCAACCTGCTGTCTCAAAATAATGCCATGAGTTGCCACAGGTGTTCTCTGTGGTGGTTCTGACTGGTATACTGATTTCCTAGAGGTGCAGTAACAGAACACCAGAACCCCGATGGCTTCAGACAACTGAAACATTTGGGCTCACAGACCTGGAGGCCGTCAGTCTGAAATCAGGGCACTGTCTGCTCACTCCAGTGGCATTAGGGGAGGGTCCTTCCCACCTCTTCCTCAGAGTTCCTTGTCTTCCATATTCCCATGTGTTCTCTGGGGGCAGGGAGGCCTGTGCCAGAATCCTATAGGAATGACCGCCATATTAGACCGGACCCACCCTAATCCAGTGTGCCTTCTTAACTAATTACACCTACAAGTATTCTGTTTCCAAATAAGTCACATGCCCAGAAGTGAGGAGGTGAGAACTTCTCTTTGAAGAAAACAATCCAACCCACAATAACAGATACATGTGCATACTTGCAGAAGTCATCAAATTGCACATTTGAGATGCGTTCACTTCATAAAAATCATACCTCAATTAAAAAATAAAATGGAAGAAAAAAAACAAAAGCGATAACCACCAAGTTCCTCCTCTGTCAGTTTCTGAGAGGTAGGACTAGAAATAATACCCACTACTCACGGAGGCAATATAAGGTCCTTAAAACTTCCCTCTCCACCCCGCTCTCTCTCGGCATCAGACACACGCTACCTCCCTGTAAAGTCTGCCAGGGCTCCCGGGATCTGCCCTTTCCAGAGCTTGGGTAAGGCGGAAGTGAAGCCACGCTCATTCTGAAGCAAAGCCACCTCTAAATTAGCAGGACCAGCCAGCTGCTACCCTCCCCGCCACTCGCTGCACTTGGCAGACGAAAAGGAATTTTTAAAGGCTGATTACACATTCTTTTTTATTGGTGCCATGTTTGTAGTATTTGCTGTCCCCAGCTGGTGCCATGGTAGGTGATATAAAAAGACACATGAATAATGTATTCGACAGCCCCCGAGTCACCAGAGAAGCTTGCTGCCAAGCAGGGAAGGCACGGTGGAGCCGAGAGCCCAGATCAGAGGGGCACCCGGGAAACGCCTGCCCCCAGCCTCGTTTTCCCTGAGTGCTGCGGGCTCCAGTCAGCCCCAAGAACAGTAGGGTCTTCACATGGCCGTAGAGGAAGCTCCTGACAAGCCCCTCTGAGAGGTCCAACATAGCCATCTCACATCTGGAGATCTAACAGGCTGGAGCGTGATGGTAGGTGCACCAGTAGTCAGGGACCACAGGGGTCCTGCAGCTTGCTGTCCTGGGACACGGGGTGAGGGGACAATCCAAAACTGGTGGAAAAGGGTTTCTCCAGCAGGATCCTTTTGGGTCATGAGCCTCCAGACAACTGCTGCCTCTGAAGGAGACTGTCCTGATGGTAGACATGACACTGACTTTGTAGAGCAGGTGCTCAAATGTAGCAAAATGGAAGAGGGCGATGGGCCACTTGGTGATGTATTCAGAGGACCAAAGGGTTATTTGCCCATGGGTGGTCATGCCCCTCCTGACCTCCTTCCTTGCCTCCCCTACGGAGGCTGCAAAATGAGATGCTTGTCTTCCCAGCCTCCCTTGCAGCTAGGGTGGCCACGTGACCTATCTGACCAATGAGATGTAAAGATTTCCTGCTTGGGTCTCAGCATCCCTTTTGCAACCATGAGGGAAGAACCAAGAGAACTGTAAAGTCGCCAATGGAGTGCTGCACCGACTCTAGACGTACCAACCTACGGGCTTCTCATGGATTATCCACATACCGCCAAGAGCTGAGTTATCAGTTGCTTGTAAGCAAGTGCCCTCCACCGCTCCAGGGCCTGGGATGAGACTGCCTGCCTGCCACAGTTACAGCCATGCAGGCTCAGAAAAGAAGGAAAGCCCTGGCCTCCGGCCTGGGGCAACTGAAAGTACCAGGACACTCCTTGGAAGGCTGGAGTAGTGCTCTCCAAAAATTCATGTCCACCTGGAACCTCAGAATGTGACCTCATTTGGAAATAGAGTCTTTGCAGATGTGTGTAGTGATGGGTAGATATGAGATCATTACCAGATCAGGTGGTCGGAAACCGAATGACTGGTGTCATTGGAGGAGACAGGGACACCCAGAGGAGAAGGCCCTAGGAAGACAGCAGTGAAGGTTGGAGTGATGTGCCACAAATCCAGGAATCCTAGGAGCTACCTGAAGCTGGGAGAGGCAGGAAGGACCCCCCAGAGCCATCACAGGGAGTGTGGCCTGCCAACACCTCGACCGCAGATCCCGGGCTTCCAGAAGGGTGAGAAACACAGTTCTGTTGCTTTAAGCTATCGAGTTGGAGTCGTCGGTTACAGCAGCCCTAGGAGAGGAAGATGCCTGCTCTGGTCTCGTCTGTGGCCCTGGTGCACACCGGGACCTGCTGGTAAGATGGCAGCTCATCTGTGATCAAGAGGCCTAACTCACAGTCCCTGGGAGCCCCCAGACTTGGGAATGACCACCCCACAGTCGGCAGGCCTCATCCCTCTGAGGCCCCAAGACCCTCCCCTCCTTCCCACGGGGCCTGGGAGGGGTAGCGGGGGCAGCACGGGCCTCCCTTGCCTTTTACCCAAGTCTAGAGGGCTGTGTCCTGAGGATGGGGCTCCTCGGAGGAGCAAAGGAAACTTGCATTTGGTCTACATTCACCCTGGAAGGGGGATCTTCACCCCCATCCCACCAAACAGAATGGCCATCGTCAGGGACAAACAAGCAAGGCATGCCTGTCAGTGGGAACGGTGGGCACAGGTTAAGAGGAGTGGGGTGTTCTATTTATAAATGCAGGGATGTAATGTTCTGGATTTCCTGCAAAATAATGTAGTAAGGGAGCCAGCCAAGCTTGAGAAAATGAGCTTGGACACCAGGCAGTCACCCCTGAAGCTGGGTCGGAGGATTCATTGCATCACCCTCCTTACTTCTGTACGTATTTGAAAGTTTTCATCATGAAGGTTCTTTTAAAGGAAGCAGTCCGCATGCACTGTCTTGAAAACAGGACTATAATACATTCTAAAGTAACAGAAACAGCTAGTTGAAGAATAACATGCTCAGTAGAATTCTGCTGCTTTCTGTGAGTGCATGTTTGTTCTATGCGAAGGTCAGTAGAAAGAATAGCCTAGAAAATGGTACGGGGAAGCAAAAATGGTCTGAACACCGGGCCCACTATTGTCCCTTCTTATGTCACCACTTCTTTTCCATGACAGCACTCCTCAGTTGCTGCAGCACTCACAGGTCGCCCAGATGAACTAGTGGGTACACATTTGCCCACAGGTGTTCGACTTTGCTTCTTCCTACCAGTGGAGCCGAGAACCCCCTGAATTTATCAAGTGAGCGAGTGGAAGACGAGACCTACAGGCGATCTGGAAGTCATCGGCATTCCTGAGTGGTTTATAATTTATTCTTTTAAAATAGAAATTCTACTCTTGGTGGAATAGCCTGGGGGTTCAAGTGCAAACTTATCACATGAAGCCAGCCCGGGACAAGATCACAGGCTGGAAGCGATGGACACCCTGTAGGACCTCCCACGAGGAAGTCCTAGAGCCACCAAGAGCTACAGGGGACTTACTCCCAGGGCGCTTCCCTCAGGCCCCGCGGGGCACAGGGGCAGGAGCCTCCCTCGGACGGGTGCACTTTGCCCAGTTTGGCTCAGGGTGTTGTCAGAAGGCTGCTCAGGAGCCAGCCAAGCCTGAGGGTACCCACGGGTGAACCACACAGCAGCCAGTCCTGGGTGGGGTCCTCACCTCTAACCATGTCAGAAATGTAGACAGGAGCATCCTGAATGCCCCTCCCAGCTAGGGGTAGAGGGAGAAGGGAGGTGGGAGGCTCACCCAACCCCAACACTCACCCACAGACTCCCACTGTGCAAAGCATGGACTAGGAGCTGGGCGCTGGTGGCTGCAGGCCACCAGCCCTTTCTCAGCTCCTAAGCCCAGCCAAGTAGTTTCAATTACCATCTAGAAATCAGGCTAATGGAGGCTCCTACTGGGCAAGGCTGATGTGAAATTCAATGAGAGGATGGGCCCAAAGCAAGGTGAGCATATGAGGTCCCAGCAGTAGATGCCCTGAGATAAGGGACCCAGGACAACAGTGGGCTTGGGAGGTGACCCCAGGAGGCAGTTAGGGAGGTAGGGCAGGGAGGTGGGCACAAGAGGAAGCTGATTCTGGAGGTGCAATGAGCAGTCTCTGGGCAGGAGCCCCAGGCCCTGGGGCTCAATCCACCAGATGACATCAAGTATCCTTGGCAGGTGTCCCCAGATGAAAAGCAGGTTTGTTGATAGAACACCAGGAAAGGAAGCTGAGCAGCAGCAATCACTACACTGAGCCACAAGGGTCAGGTAATAAGACAACCTGGTGGTCTCCAGGAAGCAGAAGTCCCTTGTCATATAAACTACGATTATAAACCAAGCATGGTGGCACCCTCCTGTAATCCCAGCAGCTCAGGAGGATCAAAAGTTCAGGGTTAGCGTCAACAACTTAGCAAGACCCTCAGCAACTTAGTGAGACCTTGTCTTAAAATAGAAAAGAAGAATTGGGGTAAAATGCCACTGAGTTCAATCCCCAGTACCAAAATTAATTAAATTAAAATTCGAGTATATTCTAAAAATAGGCAACAACCCAAAGATAGGGGAATATCCCAGCTGACATGCAGGAAGAACCTCTGAGCCTCACCTCACCTGACTCTCCACATCGCTAAGCACCAAGGTCACCAGGGAACATCTGTAAGAATGCAGGGCCTGGGGCTCCTGCCCAGAGACCCTAAAACAGCAGGTCCCTGGCAGGTCCTGAAGTCTGCATCTTGACAGGCTTTCCAAGTGACTCTCTGCAGTGGGCAAAGGACCCACCTGCATTGAAGGACATGGTTCTTGTCAAACCCAAGGCACTGGCTTGGCCACCTGCTGGGAGCACAGGTGGGTAAGAGGCACCTCCAGGGAAGGTTCTGGAATAGTGAACACTTCCAAAGTGTGCCTGCACATAAACACTTGTAACAGTCCTCTCTTGGTGTCCACTAGAAATGGGTTCCAGGACCTAGCCTGGGTACCAAAATCCATGGATGCTCAAGTCCATCTTATAAAATGCCACAATATTAGCAAATCACCTACACACTCCCTCCTATGCACTTTAAGTCATCTCTAGATTCACTATGTAAGTGGTTGTTACACTATAATTTTATGTGCGTGTTTTTTTTAAATATTTTTATTAGTTGTTGATGGATCTTTATTTTACTTGTTTATTGATATGTGGTGCTGAGAATCGAACCCAGTGCCTCACACATGCTAGGCAAGTGCTCTACGACTGAGCCACAACCCCAGCCCTTATGTGCGTGTTTTATTGTTGCTTTTCATTGGTTTTCTTTTTTCACATATTTTTTGATCTGTGGTTGGTCAAATCTGCTGATGCAGGACCCAGGGGTACAGAGGGCCGATTTATGCACACACACACACCTATCAACAAGAACAGTCAACAGAGCTTGAAACGCCAGCTGTTTTACCAGGAAAATGAGTAACTCCACTCCTAATGTACTCAAATCATCAAAGAATAAACCACAATCCGTAGCTCTACCAGCACCACAACCCGTAACCTCCCAAGAAGGCACTAAGGCTGATGAGGCCGGGGGCTATCTGCTGAGCCCACTGCTGCCTGAGGGGGGATTCCATTTAGGGGTCCAATGTTTCCAGGACACTAAGAAAATGTTTGCATGAGAACTGGGGCCAGACAGAGGCCTGGGCAAGCAGCACAGATGGCAGTGTTCCACAAGGCCGGCCCCGGAAATTAGCCGCTGATTTCAAACGTCTGTATCAGACGTGTTAAGGCGCTATTCCAAAATCCCAAATAAAACTCCAGGTCTTTTTGAAGAAAAGACAAAGGATTTATTCTGGCCAGGGCCAAAGGAGCGGAAAGCAGGCAGTTCTGCAGCCCAAGACTCTGAACCCAGGTGAGGGGCCACTTAAAAACAGGAAAAACACAAAGAAGGGGGGCGGGAGAGGCAAGTACAGTCACAGGTAAAGTGGAAAGCACCACATTACCTCCTCAGAACTGGCGCCTCTCTGTACCTACTCAGGAAGATAGCTAACATCTGCCCCAGAGTTTAAAGACACTGTAGTCAGGGTTCAAACGGGTGAAGGTGGAGACATCAGTTGCCATGCAAATGAGCTCAAGCAGAAAGGCGGACCAATTCTGCGCAGGGTGAGATGTCTGAGCAGAATGGGATCAACCCAACTTAACTTTCAAATCAGCCCATAACAGACTCACCCTTCCTGCTCTACCTACAGAGCCCAGGGTAGCAGGAGGAATCCCTCCCCAGTCCTTCCGCCACCTCTCTCTCCACACTTCTTTCCACATTTTTTATTGGAACATTCTTACAGTTGTACATATGGTGGAATTTGTTGTTAAACATCCATCCATACACACAATATAACAATGGCCAATGTCACTCCCTAACAGTTCCCTCTTCCCTCCCCTCCCCCAACCCCTCATATGTTGTCCCCTACTGATCTCCTTTGATTTTCATGAGATGACCCTCATCTTTCCTTTCCTTTTTCCTCTCTATCTTCCACAGATGAGAGAAAACATAAGACCCTTGACCCAGAGCCTGACTTGTTTTGCTTAACATAATGGTCTCAAGTTCCATCTATTTTCCTGCAAATGACATAATTTCATTCTTCTTTATGGCTGAATAAAACTTCATTGTGTATATAGACCACATTTTCTTTATCGACCCATCCATTGAGGGACACCTAGGCTGGTTTCATAGTTTGGTTATTGTGAATTGTGCTGCTATGAACATGGGTGTGCATGTATCACTACAGTATGATGACTTTAATTCTTTAGAATAAACATCGAGGAGCAGTACAGCTGGGTCATATGGTGGTTCCATACCTAGTCTTTTGAGTAACCTCCATAGTGGTTATACTAGTTTACAATCTCACCAAGAGTATAAAACTGTTTTTTCTCCACATTCTCTCCAGCATTTATTATTGTTTGTGTTCTTGAGAACTACCATTCTCACTGGTGTGAGATGAAATCTCAATGTAGTTTTGATTTGCATTTCCCTAATTGCTAATAACGTTGAACAATTTTTCATATTCTTGTTGGCCATTTGTATTTCTTCTTTTTGAGAAGTATCTGTTTAATTCACTTGCCCATTTATTGAGTTACTTGGTTTTTTTGGTGTAAACTTTTTTTGAGTTTATATATTCTTGGTATTAATCCTCTCAGAACAGTAGCTAGCAAAGATTTTCTCCCATTCTGTAGATTCTCTTCACATTCCTAATTGTTTTCATTGCTGTGCTGAAGCTTTTTAATTGATACCATCCCATTTATTAACTCTTGGCATTATTTTCTGAGCTGTATGTGTCGTATTGAAAAGGTCATTTCCTGTGTCTATATGCTGAAGTGTTGACTCTGTTTTCTTCCAGGAATTGCATAGATTCTGGTCTAATTCCTAGGTCTCTGATCCATTTTGAGTTAAATTTTGTGCAGGGTGAGAGATAAGGGTCTAGTCTCATTCTTCTATATATGGATAACCAATTTCCCCAGGACCATTTGTTTAAAAGGCTATCTTTTCTCCAGTGTGCATTTTTGGCCCTTTTGTCAAGGATCAGATGACTGTATCTATGTGGGTTTGTCTCTGTGGCTTCTATTCTGTACCATCCATCTCTGTGTCTATTTTTATGCCAGTACCATGCAGTTTGTGTTACTATAACTCTGTAGTGTAATTTTTTAAACATTTTTAGTTGTAGATGGACACAATATCTTTATTTTTATTTATTTATTTTTATGTAGTGCTGAGGATCAAACCCAGTGCCTCACTCATTTGAGGCAAGAGCTCTACCACTGAGCTACAATCCCAGCCCTCTGTAGTATAATTGGAAATCAGGTATTTTGATGCCCCCAGCTTTGCTTTTTTGGTTTAGGATTTCTTTGGCTATTCTGGGTCTTTTATTCTTCCAGATGAATTTTAGGATTTTTTTTTTTCTAGTTCTGTGAAGAATGTCATTGGTGGGGATTGCATTGAATCTGTATACTACTTTTGGCAGTATAGCCATTTTAATAATACTAATTCTGCCTATCCACAAACATGGGAGATCTCTCCATCTTCTGGGTTTTCTTTCTTCAATGTTCTATAGTTTTCATTGTAGAGGTCTTTCACCTCCTGGGTTAGATTTTATTCCTAGGTATTTTTTTAGGTTATTATGAATGAAATTGTCTCCTGATTTCTTAGCAGATTCATTATTGGCATATAGGAAAGCTATTGATTTTTGCTTATTGATTTTGTAAACTTCTACTTTGGCAAATTTGATTTTTGGTGGAGTTTTTTTATATCTTTTAAAAATAGAATCATATCATCTGCAAACAGTGATAATTTGACTTCTTTTCCTATTTCTGTCCCTTTTATTTCCTTCTGTTGCCTAATCACTCAAGCTAGAATTTCTAGCACAATATTAAATAGGAGTGATGACAGTTAAAATCTTTGTCTTGTTCCAGATTTTAAAGAAAATGCTTTCAGCTTTGAGTTTTTTTACTTATAGCCTTCTATCTCTAGTTTCTTCAGTGTTTTTGAATTTCATCAAAGGCCTTCTCTGCATCTAATGATCATCTCATTGGACTCATGATTAAGTGATTTTTGGTCCTTAATTTTACTTATGTGGTGAATTATATTTGTTGATTTGCATCTGTTGAACCATCCTTGCATCTCTGAGATAAAACCAACTTCCTTGTGATATACAATCTTCTTAACATATTATTGAGCACTTGCTAATACTTTATTAAGAGTTTTTGTATCTAAGTTCATCCAGGATGTTTGTCTGTAGTTTTCTTTCCTTGATGTATCCTTATCTGGTTTGGGTATAAGTATGATACTGTATTCATAGAATGAATTTGGAAGAGTTCCTTCCCTTTTTATTTCATGGACTAATTTGAGGAGGCATTAGTTATTAGCTATTCTTTAAAGGCATTAGTTATTCTTTAAAGGTCTGGTAAAATTCAGCCAAGAATCCATCTGGTCTTCAGGTTTTCTTTGATAGAAGGCTTTTTATTACTGCTTCCATCTCATCACATGTTATTGGTCTGTTTAGGTTGCCTGTGTCTTCTTGATTCAATTTTTTTCATTTTTATTTTTGGCACCAGGGACTGAACTCAGGGGCACTCGACCACTGAGCCACATCCCCAGCCCTATTTTGTGTTTTATGTAGAGACAGGATCTCACTGAGTTGCTTAGCACCTCGCCATTGCTGAGGCTGGCTTTGAACTCGTGGTTCTCCTGTCTCGGCCTCCCAAAGTGCTGGGATTACAAGCATGAGGCACTGCGCCCGGCTTCTTGATTTAATTTTGACAGATTGTATATGTCTAGAAATGCATCCATTTCTTCTAAGTTTTCCAGTTTATTAGACTATACATTTTCAAAATAGTCCCTAATGATCCTCTGGATTTCTGTGATGTCTGTGGTGATTTTCTTTTTTTTGCATCTAATTTTATTAATTAGGGTCTTCTCTTTTTTTCTTTTTTTTTTAATATTTATTTTTTAGTTGTAGGTGGACAGAATATCTTTTTTATTTTTATTTGTATGTGGTGCTGAGGATCAAACCCAGTGCCTCCTGCGTGCTAGGCGAGCACACTACCACTGCGCCATAACCTCAGCCCCTTCTTTTTCTTTTGGTTAGTTTGGCTAAGAGCTTATCAATCCTGTTTATCTTTTTAAAGAACCAACTCTCTGTTTCATTGATCCTTTGTATTTTTTTATTCTCAATTTTATTGATTTCAGCTCTGTTCTTAATTATTTCCTTCTCTCTACTGGTTTTGGAATTGGTTTGCTCTTCTTTTTTAAGTGCCTTAAAAAATCGTTAGGTTGTTTATTTGGGATCTTTCTTGATTTTCCTATGTAGGCACTCAGGGCTATAAAATTTTCTCTTATAACTGCCTTCATAGTGTCCCAGAGGTTCTGGTATGTTTTATCACTATTCTCATTTGATTCTAAGAATTTTTTAACTTCTCCCATAATACCTTGTAATGCCCATCCATCATTCAAAAGTGTATTGCTCAATCTCCATGTGTTTGTATAGTTTCTGTAGAGTTTTGTCATGTGACTTCTAATTTCATTGCCTTATTTTTTTTTTAAATATTTATTTTTTAGTTGTAGGTGGACACAATAGCTTTATTTTATTTTTATGTGGTGCTGAGGATCGAACCCAGTGCCTCCCACATGCTAGGCGAGCACGCTACCACTGCGCCATAACCCCAGCCCTAATTTCATTGCCTTATGATATGAAAAGATGCAAAGAATTATATCATTTTTTTTTGTATTTGCCAAGAGTTGGTTTGTGGCCTATACTATGGTCTATTTTGGAAAATATTTCATGAGCTGCTGAGAAGAAAGAGTATTCAGCTGTTGTTGGGTAAAATATCCTATAGATATCTGTTAAGTCCGTTTGATTTTTAATATTTTTCAGGTCAAAATAGTTTTTACTGAGTTTATGTCTAGATGACCTCTCTAATTATGAGAGAGGTGTGTTGAAATCTCCTAGTATTGTTGTACTGGGTTCTATCTGAAGCTTCAATTTGAGTAGCATCTATTTTATATAATTAGTTGCACCCATGTTTGGGGTATAACTATTATTGTTATATCTTCTTGTTGGATTGTTCTCTTTACCAGTATAGAATGACCTTCTTTATCTTTTCTAATTAATTTTGGTTTGAAGTCTGCTTTGTCAGACATGAGAGTTGCTACTCCTGTTTGTTTTTGGGCTCCATTCACATAGCACATCAATTTCCATCCTTTCACTTTCAGTTTCTGGCTGTCTTAGCCTGTAAGGTGTGTATCTTGCACACAACATATAGTTGGGTCTTATTCTGCCAGCCTCTCTTAATTGGAGAGATGAGACCATTTACATTCAATGTTATTATAGAAAGATGTTTACTAATTTCTGACATTTTGATCTGTTGATAATGTTTAATTTGGTCCTATTTCTCATTTGCTGAGCTACTCTTCTAATGAGAAAATTAGATTTATTGTTTTATGAACTCTGGGGGTTTTTTCTCTGCATGGAGTACTTCTTTAAGTAAATTCTATAGTGTTGGCTTAGTAGTCATGAATTCTTTGGCTTTGGTTATCTTGGAAGTTTTTATTTCTTCCTCAGTTTTGAAGGATAAGTTTTCTGGATATGGCAATCTTAGTTGTCAGTTATTTTCTTTTAGGATTTAGAACATATCATTCCTTTCCCTCCTCACTTTTAGAGTTTGTGCTGAGAAATTGGAAGTGATTCTGTTTGGCTTGCCTCTAAATGTGATCTGATGTTTTTCTCTTGAGGCTTTTAAAATTCTATCCTTATTCTGTATGTTAGGTATTTTAATTATATGTATTTTAGATAGAGTTTTTGTTTTGTTTTGTTTTGTTTTTTAGCTTGTTGATTTGGGGTTCTGAATGTTTCCTGTATATGAATGTTCATCTTATTCTCAAGATTTGGAAAATTTTCTATTATTTCCCTAAAGAAGTAATCAGTCCCATTAGCCAGCATCTCATAACCCTCCTCAATTCCTATGATTCTTAGATTTGGTCTCTTAATGTTTTCCCAGAGTTTTTATATATTCTGATCATGTTTACTTATTTTCTTTTCTTTAATACTGTCTGAATGTTCAAGGCTGGCCACTTTGCCTTCCAGCTCTGAGATTCTGCCTTCAGCATGGTGCATTCTATTAGAGAAACTTTCAGTTAAACATTTTATTTGATTTATTGTGTTTTTCATTTCCAAGATTTCTGTTTGGTTCTTTTTCAATATCTCTATCTCCTTATTGAATGTCTCATTCACTTCCTTTACTGACTTCCTTCAGTTGTTTTTGTGTTCTCCTGGAATTCATGGGTGATTTTTATAATCATTGTTTCAAATTCTTTATCCAATATTTCATCCACTTCAATATTTGGGTGTTCAGTTGTTGGTGAATTATAAACTTTAGGAGGAGTCATGTTTTTTCATATGTCTTGTACTCTTGTGTTGGGTTTTATCTATGTATTGGAATGGATGTCTCTACTCCTCTTATGTGTGAACCTTTTTAGGGCACAGTTGTCACTTACAAAAGTGTCCTAGTCTGATCTAGATTGAGACACACACCCCCAGTAGGTGTGGTATCCACAGTCTTTGTGTTCTCTGTTTTTTCTGTAGTAGTGGATGTCTGTGGGTGAGACCTGAATGTCCATCCCTCACTGTTTCTACTTGGGACCTGACTGTTAGTTTATGTTTTTGTCTCTTCTATTCTTTGTACTAAAATATGGCTGAAGTTGGAGCGCTGTTAATTTGTGTGTTAAGCAAAGTGTGCTGTCTTTTGGTTGAGTTCAGTTCAGGAATAGAGTCTCTAACCTGTAAACCTTGTAGTATCCCTGCAGGTTCCCAACACTGGGACAGTAGAGCAAACATTGGTGTGATCTCCAGGCTCCTGCAGCAGCAGCTGCAGCATGGCCATCTCAGGCCAGCTCCCACCTCAGCTCTCCACATCCAGTTTAGAAACACTGAGCACTTTTCAAACACCAGTTCGTGGTGCAGCCTCTAGGTCAGCTAAGTTCAGGCTGCTTTTCAAGATCTCAAGTTTCTCTGCACCAAATCTGTCTGTTGTATTTCTCTTTGCATTATCCTTCCTCTCTGTGGTGAACAAGCACTGTTGCCACTGCCTGCTGCAACTGGCTCAGCTTCAATGTACTCTTTCTTCTTTGTTCAATACACCCAAATTGCTGAGTCTCTAAGATACTCTGACTGTTCAATATTGAATTTTGGTGAAATCTCTCTTTCACCCATTTACTCTGAAATACCCAGCCATGGAGCAAATAAGAATGCAGCTTGTGCCAGGCATGGTGGTACACGCCTATAATCCCAGCAGCTCAGGAGGCTAAGACAGGAGAATCATGAGTTTAAAGCCAGCCTCAGCAATAGTGATGTGCTAAGCAACTCAGTGATACTATATCTCTAAATAAAATACAAAATAGGGCTGGGGATGTGGTTCAGAAGTCAAGTACCCCTGAGTTCCATCCCTAGTACCAGAAAAGAAAAAGAAAAAAAAAAATTCAGCCTTCCTGGAATTCACCATCCTGAATCTCCTTCATAATCTTCTTCTAAAAGTGAAGGTCTCTGGGGCTCCCACCACTCCTGCTTAGCTTCACCTGCTTTAATCCTAAGACACTAGGCAGACAGGTTAGATTCAGGGAATATCAGATCTGAGAATTCTTCGTCTGACATACACAGTGGTATTATAGATCCTTGTAATCCTTGCTATTCCTTGGACAAGCAACATTGGCATCAACTCAAGAGCTGGTCAGAAATGAGGAATCTCAGGCCCCACCCCAGGTTCCTACATGTCTTATATATACATTAAAATCTGAGGTCCCCACCATCCTCAGCATAGGGCCTCAAGTCTCTGTGTGTAGAGACACCTGTCTTGGAAAGCAATGGAGCAAGGGGAATTGCACATCTCAGGTGTCTCTCTGGTAATCATTCTTGGTCTCTGCAACAAGACACACTCAGCTTTTCTTTGGTATAAATTTTTTTTAACATTATTGGGAATTTGGTCGTTTTCACATTGTTCCAAAAGAAACAGAGTTGTATTTGGCAACTGGCATGAGTGGATTTATGTACTTTTTCGTTGCTCTCATGAGCAACATGGTTTGCCCACACAGCACTTTTAAATTTTTGTTAATTGGTGGCCATATTTTTAAATGATGATTTACACATCTTAAAATATATATCTACAATTCCCAGCTTCTAAGGAAAAGTCAAAATACATAGCACAGTCAGCCAAGGCTGAGTGGGGGCTGTCCCCCTGAATGGGGCTTCCATTTGCCCTGGTTTCCATCCAGCTACTGTGGGTAACCCCAGTTGCCATGGTATGTCAGGCATTTCCATAGCTTTCCTCTGGGAAACTGAGGGAGCAGGTGCCTGCTTCCCACATTTTCTACCCAACTGTGAACTTACTAAGGATGTCTTAACAAACAGAAAAGTATTATCTCGTAGCTCTGGAGGCAGAAGTCCAAAACCAAGGTGTCTGCAGCCATGTTCCTTCTGGAGGCTCTGGAGAAGGCTCCTTCCTCACCTGTCCCAGCCTCTGGTGCTCCTGGCTCTCCTGGGTTTGTAGCTGCCTCACTCCAGTCTCTGCCTCCGCACATGGTCTGCTTCCTTCTCTGTGTTTCTCTATCTAAATCTCCCTCTTCTTCGCCCTAGAAAGAACTAGTCATTGGCCTTAGGGTCCTCTAATCCAGTATGACTCATTTTGACTGCATCTACGAAGACTCTAATTCCTAAATAAGATCACACGCACAGGAGTTAGGACATCAGCATATCTTCTGGGGGACATAATTTAATCCACTGCTCTGCCAGTTATGCTGACCTCCAGCCTCACTTCTTACCCTGCTCCCCCACTGCCCACTCCACAGCCTGGAAGCCCCCTCACTTTTCATCTTTCCCTGTGACCTGTGCTTTCTCCTCATCCTCTGTATCATTGCTGCCCATCCTTCAGCCTCAGCCTTCAGTCTCCCCTCCTCTCCCCCCATGGGGATGCTCATCTCTTTTCCCAAGTTATAATCTATACCTTGAAACAGCATTTCAAGACACCTCTCCTTCCATGGTAAGTAAACTCTGAGAGAAAACAACCATGCCCACTTGTCCACCACATTGACTGGAGTCCCTGTTTCCATGTGGCTATGTCTGTGTGGATATGTAGTGGGCACACAAATATTTGCTGGATTTGAATTAACAAGCGAAAGAATAAATGCAGATGGGGAGAGGAGGAGAAATAGTACAGGTCACCACCAGATGTACAAGGGCTCATGCTGAGGCCAGAGATTCTCTAAGCAAAATGCACTCGATGCCTTGAATGGCCAAGATTCAAGGTACATTCTGTGTCCACCTAATCAATACTGCCCAAGCTCAGTGCCTGCTCCTGTCTCAGCATCTATCACAGTGCTCAATGGCACATGGCACTTTACAATTGTTTACTGACTCTGAGTTTTATTTCATCTCACAAGTGGCCCACTTAGCACTGGCAAGGGCGAAGGCCCCCTCCTCTGTATCCCACTGACTATCCTTGGGATTATCCCCATCATTCCAAGCACAGAGGCCCAAGTACACCTCCCCTGTTCGAATCACATCAATTCCAACCATCCTGTGATGCAAACCATGCCACCCTTCATCATGACCAGAGGAGGGTCCTTTCTCCATCATGGTGGCAGTAATATGCCAAGAGGCAGAGGTCATTCGTTTCTTAGGGCAGATATTGGCAGGAGCTGGGAGGGATGTCAACCTGCATCACCTAACTTCACTGCAGAGAGTATGGCTTCACTTAGTACCTCCTCTACTGCAGTCCCCAGAACCCTCTGAAAGGGACATCACAGTGACCTGGAAGGGACCAGACAGCACTCAAGGCTTTGCTGAGAAGAATCTAGAGACTTTGGGTCTCTAATTGACCTTGACCTCTCTCTTGCTTATTATTTAGTGTACCTTGTACCATGTGAGCAAAGGAGATGGTTTCCCAGCACAAGTGGCCAGTCACTAGGCTCTTGGCCCATCTCACCAGCCTCCTTCTGTGGAACAGAGAGAGAGTCACTCATTTCAATCGAACATCAGGCAGATTCTGAAGAAAATCGACCCTTAAAATCCATCTTCTCCCTAGGGTTCCTCTCATTTGAGTTGTGTTTTCCTCCGCCTGCCTGCAGCCCACAGAGCCACTGGAAGTGCTTCTTGGGTGTCCTGGGGTCCCCCCTCTAGTGCTCCCCTGCACCTGAGAGGAGCACCTGGTGATTAGAACCAGCGTGACGCGCCATCGTGTCGGGCTGACAAACCTAGGCAATGCCAGCAGCCACCAGAGCAGCAGGTCGCTGGGCTGAAAGTAGAACCATGGGAGAGGGCCAGGTGGCTTAGTCAGTGACTAGTGAGGAACACATGGATGTGGTCCCCATCGTCTACTGTCCTCCACCAAGATGGTGACAGTGACTGTGGAGAGACTGGAAGCTCGGATAGAGTGAGGGTCGCAGGACTTGCCGGTGGGAGTAAGGGGCCAAAGAGGAGTTAGAGACCACACCCGGGCACGGCTTAGTGCAGCCGGTGGGTGGTAGTGAGCATGGGTGGCACATGAGGAGACAGATGGAAAGCAAGAGTCTGCCTTGATGGGATCAGCAGGAGGTCTTGTGGTTTGTCAAATGCAAGAATTGAGAAGTAGATTGGAAGTGTAAGCCTGGGCTTTGGAGGAGAAGCCTAAGCAGAAGATGCAAGTCCAAGACCTGTGGTGGGGACCTAAAGCCACCAAAGGACAGGCTGACTGAGTGAGAGGTCTAGAGGGAGCAGGAGAGGCACCCACTGCAGGCCGCGTGCCCGGTCCAGTGCCAGCTGTACCTCCCAATCCCTGCATTATGCCAAGAGAGGGCTCGGTGACCACCAGGGACCCCCACATGGCTCTCTTTCTTCTCAGATGTTCTCTAAAATCTCTCTCCCATATTTGGTGAAATGGAATTCTCTTTCTTCCCATCCAGTGGAAGCTTGCTCATTTGGACCCGGAGAGGAAATGAGGATGCATTTAGAATCCGTTCTGCACTGCTAATCCCATCAAAGATTTCTCATTATTCATGCCTGGCAGCCTCGTTTTCTTCTCTCACCTTTCACAGTATGGTCACAGCCTTAATTACTGACCTTTTCACCCTCCGAATGCCAGCTTCCTCCTCATCTCAGCTCTCAGGAAGTTCTGCTCACAGAATCACCTGCTGGATCCTCGCCTGAGAGTGGAGGCTGTTCTCTGTGACCACGTCGACCTCCTCTAATGCCCATCAGACACATCAGAGACCTCTGGGCATCAACACCAACCTGGAGCTTGACCGGCCCTGCTTCAGGATTCTTCCCCTCCGGCTGTGGGTTAACATGTCTATAACCGTCACAGAGAAGGCTCCCCTGATTCTCACGAGGCCGCAATTTCCAAGAGTGCTGGTCACTCTTGCTCTCTGTCTCTTGCTGAAAGTGTGGGCTGAGGGGATGTCCACCATTGCACCCGCACAGTGTGCAGCCATCCGAGGCCACACATTGAGAACAAGCTTGCAGAAGTGGATACCACACTGGGGAAGAAAACAAAGGCCCAGCGAAAGCAAGATCAAAAGAACTGAGGATGTGCAAGTTGAAGAGAATGTTCTGGATCAGAAATCAAGACACTATGGCCCACGGGCCAAATCTGGGCTGCCCACATGTTTTTCTAAATAAAGTTTTATTGGAACACCGGCACATAAATTCATTTACTCATTATGTGGCCCCACAGTTGATTCGTGCAGGAATGAGCATTTGACTCAAATAAACCAATCAGAGCTCTTCCTTGGGACTTTTTTTTCCCCCAGACTTAATCTGGAAAAAGGTTATCATTCTCTGTGATGACAGGAACTGTGGAGTAAGATGTAATAGGAGCTTCTGTGGCCACAGTCCTATAGAGAAAACAAGGCCTTTGAGAGAAGAAGTTATGCTAATATGCAGACAAAAGCAGAGTGGAAAGAGATCTGCTGTGCATCAGTCCCTGGTTCCTGGCACCCAGCTGCACCCCTGCAGAATGACTTCAATGGCATAGTCATCCCACATGAGGCCTGTAACAGATGCCCTGCCCACACCAGTTGGCACTACTCATCCCAGTGCATGCTTCCTGCTGCATGCACCCAAGACTATCCCCCAAGGCCCATCCCAAAGTCAGCATGGAGTGGGTCAGAGAAGCCAATGAGCTGATGCCCCGGGAGCTGTCCTCAGTCAGAGATGAGAGGGAGTCAGGGTACAATTGCTTCGACATCTTGCTGCTTGGAGGGAAGGACTTTGAGGTGCAGCGTGGTTTGGATGTGGTGTGTCCCCCAACATTTTATGTGTTGGACCTCTGTCCCAGAGTGGCTATGCTGGGAGAGGATGTGGAACCTTGAAGAGGCAGGACCTAGAAAGAAGTCCTCAGGTCACTGGGGGGCATGCCCTCAGAAGGGACTTAAGGCACCTTGGTGCTCACAGGAACCAGCTGTTATAGAAGCCCGAGTCTGGACCCTGAATTAATGCTTAGCTTCCTTGCTGGTGATGTGATCTCTCCTATGTGCAAGCTCCCTCCACTGTGATGCCATCTGCCATGAGGACATCACCACAGCCAATCTGATGCCAACACCATGCCCTTGAACCTCAGAACTAGAAGCTGGATAAGCCTTTCCTCCTTGTAGTCTGTCATGGGTATTTTGTTACAGTAATGGAAAGCATTCTAACACAAGATGATACGCTGCCCGTCACCCCCCAGGGCCCCAGCAGGATAGAGCCCTAGTTGCCCAAAACAGGAATCTGCCACTGAAACCTCCTGTGTGGCCTCCTTCCCTTCCTTGCATCATTGCCACCCCCCCATGTGTTCCCTGGGACCACCTCCCAAACAACCACTTGCAGTCCTGCCCTTTAGTCAGAGCCTGCTCTTGGGAGTCAGGGGAGAAACAAGATTTAATATGATGCCATAGCCGGGCGTGGTGGCTCACGCTTGTAATCCCAGCACTTTGGGAGGCTGAGACAGGAGAATCGTGAGTTCAAAGCCAACCTCAGCAATGGCGAGGCGCTAAGCAACTCAGTGAGACCCTGTCTCTACATAAAACACAAAATAGGGCTGGGGATGTGGCTCAGTGGTCGAGTATCCCTGAGTTCAATCCCCAGTACCATAAATAAATAAATAAATAAATAAATAAATAAATAAATAAATAAATAAATAAGATGCCTTGTCTTACCCACCCTCGTCAGGAATTTCTGCAGCCAAGAGCCCTATTTCCCCCTTCTGGGATGAATCCTAAAATGTGTTTGGAATTTCCCCACCTCCACCCAGTAACTATGTCATGAACATGAAGAAGTTGAGTGGGAGCCTTCGGGCAACCTTGAGTTTCACGAAGGCTGCTGCACTTCCCTGGCAGTTCCCCGTGAACTTTATGCCAGCCCCTCAGAGATGGCTTACTGGATGTGCCAGGTAGAATCTGGGTCAGGATGGCTTGGCTGCAAAATGCTTCTAGAAATCTGGGGCCCTCATGCCAACTTGTCCCTGAGCTGAGTACTAGGACCCAGTGGCAGGAAAAGATTTACTCTCTCCAATATTTCATCCTCCACCCCTTCCAAAGTGCTCAATAAATATCTGTCAACTGGATGATGGATTTACTCCTTCCAAACCACAACTCACCCAAGAGAGACCCCGACGCAACACCATGTTGGGACCACACGCATCACAGTGACTGTAATGACTACAGAACTTCCTCTAGTCAATCACCTCCACTAAATGCTGCTGATGACACCAGGTTATGCACTTGGAGGAAGTTTCTGTGGTCGTGAAGATTGCCACGTGACTGCTGTGTTTTGTTTTGAGATAGAGTCTCGCCTTGCTGCCCAGGCTGGCCTTCAACTTGCAATCACCCCATCTCAGCATCCTGAGTGGCTGAGATTTCCAGTGTGGCTGGCCTGACCTCTGGCAGCTCTTACCATTTCCAGAGCACAGAGATGTGCACGGTTGATCCCTATGGGGGCATAAGTGATCAGCGCATGATTCTCACTTAGTCAAAGCATCCATGTTCCCTTGGAGAATCTACCCACCAAGGGCCTAAGGTTCTCTCCAGACCAGGAAGTGCCTGGCTCACACAGTCCCAATCCTGGCGGTGGCAGCCATGCTCCTCTGGGTCTGGCTTTCTCAGCAGAGGGTACCCTGGTCATTGACACAAAGGTTCATATGAGCTGGGCAAACATCCCGCCACTGAGCTCTACCGCCAGTGCGCTCATTCACACTGAATCATCTCTAGATTACCTATAAAACCTAACACAAATGCATATGTGATGTAAACAGTTGTTATCCTGTATTGTTTGCAAAATAATGACAAGAAAAAGCCAATTGGTGTCTGGTACAGGTGAAACTTTTCCCTTGAATACTTCAGTCCCTACTTGGTTGAACCATGGATGTGGAACCCATGGACATGGAGGGCCACCCATAGCTAGAATTGGACTAGTGAAGCATTGGCCAGCCCTTGGCCACATCCTGAGTTCCTTAGCAGGATGCCTGTGGACCCTTCTTCCCAAAGAGGATGTGGGTTTTTGTCTGCTCAATGCCTCTGGGGCCACCCACCTGTGTTAAGTGGCACCTGTGATCTTGGCAAAGTTGACTCACTCCACTCTGGTATGAGCTGGTGACCCAGGTGTCACCAAAAGGACAATTCCACCCCCTGGCAAGGTTCAAGCTCATGGCAGATTCAAGAGTGGGCACATGACACAGCTTATCCAATCTGAGTCCTTCCTGGTACTTCTGCTCAGGCTTTCAGGAAGTACACTCACCCCATGCCCTGGCCCCATGGGAAACCTTCTTGCCCCAACTAGAAAGAGGCTACCCATGTACCACGGGCATAGGGGCGAGCAGAGCCAAGAAATGAGGGGACATGAATTTGATGACATTTCAGAACCTTAGATTTAACTTAAAGCCAGCTCCACCCTAACTTAGACTTCCCATTACATGAATCAATAATTCCTTTTTGTTTGTTTAAACATATTGAGTTGACCTCCTACTGCTTTTAACCAAAACACATTTCCATAATACTTTATCATCTACTTGCATTACAAACATTTACTGAGCACACAGGGCACACAATAAATACTGTAGACCCTGGAAATTCAAAGATGACCACTGATAATAATAACAGCTGACACACAATGCTTGGTCTGCTAATCCTTACGCAGTGGGATCTAAACTCAACCCCGTCATACAGAAGCATGTCAGCTTTTCATGACTGTGACAAAATACCTGAGATGGTCAATTTATAAGGAAGAAAGGTGCATTTTGGCTCACAGTTTCAGAAGTTTCAGTCCATGGTCAGCTCACTATATTGCTTTTGGGCCTGTGGCAAGGCAGCTCCTTATGGGTGGGAAGTACATGGCAGAGAAAGATGCCTACCTCATGGTGACAGGAAACAGAGAGAGAAGTCCAGGGTCCCAATAACCCCTCCAAGGGCATACTCCAATGACCCAACTTTCTTACACTAGGCCTCAACTCTTAATTTTTTAAAAATTGTTTTAGTTGTAGATGGACACGATACCTTTACTTATTTATGTGGTTTTTTTAAATGTGGTGCTGAGGATCGAACCCTGTGCCTCATGCATGCTAGGAAAGTGCTTTACCACTGAGCTACAACCCCAGCCCCATTGGCCCCAACTCCTAAAGCCACCTCCCCACAGAGCCACAGGCTGGTGACAAAGCTTTCAACACATGCGCCCCTCAGGGACATTTCAAATCCCAATGTCAGCAGGGAGATTGAGGAAGAGAAGAGCTCGGTAATGTGCCCAAGGTCACGCAGCACACAGCAGGCAGGCCTCAGGCAGGCCATATTCATCCACTTCCCCACACACGCAGAGACCCCAGCCAGCTGAGCTCCAGCGAGGATTCTGATATTGACCATCACTTCAGGAAAGCTTGAAAGGAGGGCTGCCCAGGGATGCTTAGACCTCAAGATGTGTGAGAATCACCTGCCTCTTGTTAAATGAATGACCTGATCCAGCCTCTCTGGCCTGATGGTCTGTCTCCAAACAAGCTCCTGGGTGCTGCTGCTGGCCTGTGGACCACGCTACAAGGATGCAGGGGCTAAAGCCATGGGAACGCCATGAGGAAGATGCCTGGGAATCCAAGAAGAGACCTACAACCAGGACTGCCTTTGAAGGATGATGCCCCTAAACAGGAACAGGGAAAGGCCACCCAGGCAGAGGGCACAGTGTCAATAAAGGC
Source organism: Geosciurus inauris (assembly GCA_004024805.1). NCBI lineage: Eukaryota > Metazoa > Chordata > Mammalia > Rodentia > Sciuridae > Geosciurus > Geosciurus inauris. Next base: position 24,466 of record PVHX01011190.1, read on the forward strand.
CTGAAGGTCAATATCCACCCCCAGGGGGATGGATAAGTGAGATGGGATCCATCCATGCGATGGAATGCAGTTCTGCCATGAAAAGGAAGGAGGCACTGAGAGCTGCTACATCCCACGGGAAACTAAATCAGGGTGCTTGGTGAAGGAAACCAACACAAAAGGCCCCACAACGTAGGATTCAGTTGATATGAGCCATCCAGAACAGGCACGTCCCTAGAGACAGAGGTAGACGCGTGGAGTCCAGCACCCCGGGAGGGCAAATGGCCAGCGTGGGCTCAGCAGGCGCACAATTCCCTTTGAATGAGAGAGAAAGCTCCTCAACTAGACGAGGGGACAGCTGTACCACACTATGAGTGCCCTCAATGTCCCTGAACTGCACACTCCCACACAGATAAGGTGGTAAATGCTATGTGTCATTTTTTCATTTTAATAATTTTAAAATTTCTTCTGGGGAAATTTTTCCACTAATAAATTTCTAAGATCTTAAAACAACTCAGTGCAATAATGTATATACAGTGCCCAGCCCTCGTGGTCACTCAAAACCACGGAGCTATTTCCATTATCCTAATAAGCAATAACTTGTCCTCTGTGAGGACAGGATGTCTAGGCAGAGGAAAGCACAGACTACTTTGTTCTCCCCAGATCTGCACAACACTGGAGTCGTCTAACAGTCCAAAGGATGTCACATGGTGTTATGATTTGGATGTGGAATGTCACCCAAAAGTCCTGTGCACATGTAGAAAACATGGTCCCCAATTCAGCAAGATTCAGAGGTGGAGCTTTTCAGCAATGATTGGATCACAAGGGTACTGACCTCAACACCGGTAACGGAGTGGACAACAGGAGGTGGGACCTATCTGGAAGGTCACTGGGGCATGCCCTGAAAGGGTCTGTCCTGCCCTTGTTCCCTTCCTGTGTCTCTGCTCCCCAGCTGCCACACCTTTCTGCCATGATGCTCTGCCTCATCGTGGGCCCAGAGCTATAAAATGGCTGACTGTGGATGGAAACCTCTGAAACCTTGAGCCAAAATCAGCCCTCCCTCCTCTGAGCTGTTCTTGTGAGGTACTTTGGTCACATACAGGTTGACCTTTGTGAGCATGAACATAAAGTTTACCCGTCTAGCCATTTCCAACGGAAGTTCGGTGTGTGAAGCACATTCACAGGGTTATGCGGCCAGCACCACTGTCCAGCCCAGAACCTCTTTGTTACACCTCAGGTATTTCATTCCACAATGGAGCTGCAGCAGAATTATCAGCTTAGACTTTATAATGGGGCCGATTAAAAAGGGAGAAGGGAGTGTGCTGTACACTCTGCGAGGGGTGCGTATGAGGTACTGAGGTGGGAAGGAGCTCAGGGTCCTCCAGCCACTGCTGTGCTGGCCACACTGCTGGACTGTGCCTGCTGGGCTGTGCCAGCTGCCACCCTGTCCCACAGCCTGGGAGCAGGAGCTTTAACAAGCTACTGCTGATCTGGGACGGCTTCTGCTGGGACAGTGACCAGGATGTGGATAACCCCAGCGTGGACCGCCTGGCCTGGGAGGGTGTGAAAGCCACGTGCCTCACGCCACCCTTCGTCACAATGACCTCCCCATCCCACTTCACCGCCACCTTGGGTAAGGGCCACTCTGCAGCCAGGGCTAGTGCTGGCCACAGCCCTGACCCTGGTCATTCCCTGGAACAGGAGGGAGTGCTCCGTCAGCCGGGGGCGCCGAGGCAGCTCAGGCACATGGCCCCTCCCTGGAAGAAGCACTGGCTTAGAATACACAGGGCTGCTCAGGGCCCTCCTCCTCAGGGCACAGGGCCCCAGCCTGCAGACAGAACCAGGGCAGGGCCCCTGCTCCCAGGGCCCCCTGCCTCCACCCCATCTGTCATACAGCGCCACTTTTTTAAAGTGTCTTTTTTTATAACAGTAATAAAATGTAAAAGTTTAAAGAGTTCAGATAGACCAAGTAACTAACTCCCCTGCTTTCCTCCCTCCAAAGGCGTCCCAGTGCTTTCAGAAGAGAATTCGAATTGTGTCTTTCTAGACCCCAGAAGATCCCCAAGGACCCGGCCCTGGCCTGCAGTCCACTTGGCTCCTTCAACCCCTCCAGATCACAGGCTCCTGCCTGAGCCTCCACCCAGCATCTTCAGCTCCTGCCCTTCGCCTGCCCTGGTGCCCCCAGCTCACCTCGAGGGGTACTCCAGGGGGAGACGAACACCAGGCAGAAGACAGGCTCCTGTGTTTCATTGCCACTCAGGAGACACCACAGAGAGACAGGTTTCCAGAAGACCATGGGGGCAGGGGAGGACTAAGGAGGGGCAAGAGCCTAAAGAGAACTTCAGCGACCAGAGGCAGGATAAGTGTTCCAGGCAGAGGGAACAGCGTGTGTGAGGTCTCTGAGACAGAAGCATGGTCATTCCAGAATCCCAGTTGCCACTGAAATAAAGAGATTTCAACCTAAAAAGGGAGGCTGCCAGCAAGCACAGGACTCTAGTACAAGAACAGCCCTGGGGGCTGGGGTTGTGCCTCAGTGGTAGTAGTGTTTGCCCAGCATGCATGAGACACTGGGTTCGATTCTCAGCACCGCATATAAATAAATGAAAAAAAATAAATAAAGGTCCATCAACAACTTAAAAAATATTTAATAAGGGGCTGGGCTGTGGCTCAGTGGTAGAGCGCTTGCCTCGCATGTGTGAGTCACTGGGTTTGATCCTCAGCACCACATAAAAAATAAATAAATAAAATAAAGATATTAAAAAAAATTTAATAAAAAAAAAAAAAACCCTGGCTTCCATTTCTCAAGCCTGGGCTTGATGCTGGCCCTGTGCCAGGCACTTGGCTTCATGATCTCTACTACCCAAGGCTGCACAATTAGTGTCATCCCCGTCCACAGATGAGGAAACCAAGCTCAGAGAGGCAATGACTGACCTGCCTTGGTTGCTTGTCCAGGAAGGGGGCGGGGTCAGACCTGGACTCAGGAGTCTGGCCTCACAGATCTTGTTCCACTCAGGTGCCCGTCCACAGGCCCCCCATGTCCTCTCAGACAGACACAGGGCAGGGTGGCTGCCAGGCAGTGTAAGCCTCACCCCTAACAGACAGCCACTGCTTCAGGGTGTAAGGGCAGCTCAGGAGCCTTGAAAGTCTTAGGCAAACCACAGGTGCCCTGCAAGCTCTGGACGGTGGGCTTGTGATGTCCTTCAGAGCCTCTCTGGGACTCAGATCAGAAGCCTAATAAATAAAGCTAAATGGCCACCAGAAGCAGACTTGCTGAGGTAGATCTACAGGCAAACCCTGAGAAGCAAGTCATTTAGGAGCTGTTAGCACCAGGCAGCAGGAACCAAGTACCCCGTTCTACAGAAGGCGAAAGCCACTTCCCAGCGACATTAACTCCCGAATGCTTAGAAGAACCTCCATGGGCAGAGTCAATGCAGGGTGATCTGGTGACCTCCAATAAAAGCACAATGCACACACTTTCTTATTCAGCAATTCCACTTGTAGAGCTTGGTCCTGCCCATGAATTTGCTCAGTGGAAAATGATACATGACCAGAGTGACCCATTACATTAGTGTTCATAACAGCACACAGAAATAAGAGCAGCCTAGGTGTCCATCTGGAGGGGAGTGGCTAAATAAGACACAGCACATCCGTACCATGGTGTACCCTGTCATCTCTAAAAGAAACAATGAGGAAGCTCTTTGTGTCAGGACATGAAACAATCTCCAGGATGGCTTAAGTGGCAAGAGCAAGAGGTGAAGAGAGTGGACAGCTCACGTGCACACATCCACATGATACAGGCGCAATATGTGCACATGTAACTGCTCACAGATGCTTCGAGGACCCTGGGTGAAGAAATAGGGAACCAGCAACTCGAGCTCCTCCAGCAAGGACACCTGGGTGGCCAGGGAAGAGGTGGGAGGGGGGTCTGGACGGTGCACCCTGTGTACCTTCTGGCTCTTGGACTGTGTGAATGCATTGCCTACAAACAGAATGTCACCACCTAAAATGATGTTTTTACCCTGGAAACAGCGTGCTGCTTGGGCCCTGTATTCATCACCAGATGTGCCGTTTATTGAGCAGGTGGCCGTTCACATGCTAAAGCAGGTCTCCTCATCTTGGCACGAGAGCATCAGGGCCAGGAGCACCTCCCTTATCCTAATGTGACAATTACAAACGTCACCAGACACTGCCTAACACCCACTGGGAACAAATGAGGCAAGCGCACACCTGGGCGAAGGGACCGCTCAACAGAAACCACGCTCTTCCCACCGCTCAGCGCCCTGCGCATCGCTTCCCTCTGCAAGTGAGACGTTAGAGGCCACACAGCTGCCAGGAGAAGAAGCAGGATTCAAACTCAGCCTCGGAAGTTTCCGGAATCTGGGCCATCAATCCCTGCCCTTTGCCTGCAGCCCTCGGCTGTCTTGGGTTCTGATTAAACAATCATTCCAAACTCTTTTAAATTCTGTCCATCTCAGAGCTTCCAGGCAACGAATACATATCCCGAATGTGCTGCATTAGTGAAACGGGGCCCCAGAACCCAGCAGACCACGGCCATTTGTCTTCATGAGCTGGGCTCAAGCCAACCTCTCTCTGACTCCAGTGTGAAAAAGAATCATCCATAACAGAAAAAAATAATGGATAAAAGTTGGTACTGCCAGCACCTCGAGACCTCATCAGATTCTGGAGGGTGGGCCCAACTCACACTGTGAAAAAGGGTCTTTCCGGCCCAATGACTTATTAACTGCTCTAGTGCACACAGCCGGCAGTTGAAAACAGGGCAGGGAAGTGGCGGGGTGGGAGGGATCACTGCTGCCTGGAGCTGCAGGGCCACGCACAGCCCCCCTCAGGGCTGGACGCCAGCCTGTGGCCAGTCCTCCCAACCTCCCAGGTAGAGTCCAAGGGCCGGGAGGCAGGTGGTCCCAAGCAAGAAGCAGAGCCAGCAGATCCCCAGGCCCTGGGGCCCCTCCAAAGAGCCTGCTGAGGCTGATTGCCCTGGCCCCCTGGGCATGCTCCACCTCTGGAAGGCAGGCCAGGGGGCCCTCTGGGACTGGGGAGGCAGTCAGGTGCTCAGGTGCCCCAGCCTTCACGTGGGAGACAGGATCCTGTGGCCTGCAGCAGAGTTGTCTGGGGGCTTGTGCTGCGCCCCTTCTTTCATCAAGCAACCCGGCTTGAACACCGACTTTGGGTCAGGCGGTGAGGACAGTAGCAAACTGTACACCTGAAGTGTGCTCAGGGTCAGGCCATCTTCCCAGGGCTTGTCCCTTGGGAGAGGGTGCAGGCCCCTCTACTCAGACCCCATAGATCCTTAGGGAGAATGACCAAGAGCCCTTCCTGAGGACAGAGGATCTTGGTTCCTAGGTGTCTGCAACCCCGCAACCCTTTCTTTATACCTGACTCCTCCTGGCTCCCTCGAGGGCGTGAGCCAATGACGCCAGGAGGGCTCTGCCTTCTCCCATGGCACCTCTCCCTGAAGCTTGTAGGGCAGGAGGCCTCGCCGTCTGAGTGAGGAGAAGGCCAAAGGAGAGAGCATTAAAGGAAGCCCTGGAAACTACTTCTGAATGTGCCCTCTGCTCATTCTGCACTCGAGGAAAACCTCTGCATCTTACCAAGGGTGATTCCTTGGCCTGCAGGTCTTTGCCCCCCAGGACCACCTGCAAGAAGGTGGAAGTGGGGTTCTGTCTAGGACCATAATTCCCAGGTGCAAGGCAAGAGCCGGCCAGGGAAGACGTTGGCCCCTACGCTCCCCAAGACTGAGAACTGGGCGAGTCTACAGACTGAGCAAGCAACTCCCTGCCCCATCTGAAGGGCCTCACTTCCTGCAAGACCACTTTCCTCTCCCAGCTCACTCCCTGTGCCCACCCACCCTTGCCCACATCTACCCCACCAGTGTCATGGGGTGGGGGAGGGGCGCCGGGTTCCTTCAATGGACGGAATTGTTAACTTCTGCTGCTGCATGACAAGCAGCCACAAACTTAGTGACTGAAAACATCACCTATTTATCATCTCAGGCTTTTGTGCACCAGCAGTCCAGGGGGACTGAGCAGGGTCCTCTCCCAGGGTCTCACAAGGCTCCAGTCAAGGTGGCAGCAGGGCTGGGGCTCCTCTGAGGTTTGGGGTCCTCTCTCAAGCTCAGGTGGTTGTTGGCAGAATCCATTCCCATGCAGCTGTGGGACTTAGGGTCCCTGGCCTCTTCAAAACCAGGAGTTTCTTGAAGACATTCTTTGAAGGTCCCACCTGATGTTGCCAGGCCCACCTAGACAATCTCCCTTTTGGTTAACTCAGAGCAGACCAATAAAGGGCCTTAGTGGCATCTGCAAAACCCCTTCTATTGGCTACAACAAAAGGCCTTCCAGTGGAGAATGGGTTACACACAGCACGTACAGGAGCGGGAATCGGCTTAGTACTCTGCCTTCCACAGACAGGTCTGCAGTGGGCTCCATGCTCAGAGGATGAGCATCAGCCTTTACACTGGGTAAATGAGTGACAGGGAATGGTGCCCTGGCTCGAGCTCCAGAGAGTCGCCACCCCCGAGTCATGGTCCAAGCCATGAGCCCCAGAAGCCCACAGAAAAGGAACTGTGAACATCCAAGGAGGCCGGGACCCTTTCTGCTGTGTGGGGGAGATGATGATGACGGTGGTGATGAGGGATGACTTAGAAGGGGAGACGAAGAGGAGGAGGATTAATTCAGAAGTACTCTCATTTGTTTCCCAGGACCACTGGAACAAAACCCCACAAACTGGGTGGTTTAAAATTTAAGAATTTACTGTCTCGCGGTTCTGGAGACAGCGGTGTAAAATCAAGACGCCACAGGGCCACAGGCCCTCTCAGGTTGGCCGAGGGTCCTCTCTGCCCCTCCTGGCTGCTGTGGTTGGCCGGCACCCTGCGCATCCCTTGGCCTGCAGCTCCATCACCCCAACCCCCACCCAGTTCATGGCCTCCTCCCTTGGTCTGTGGTTCCGTGTGACCTCTTCAGTGCAAAGACGTGTCACTGGACGCAGCATGACCTCCTCCTAATTGTACCTGCAATGGCCTTGTTTCCAAATAAGGTGACATTCCCAGGCACTAGGGATTAGGATTTTGACATGTCATCTTGGGGGATGGCAGTTCAACCACGACAGTACTCTAGCATATCATCGATTGCTACAGCAGCTCATCCAGGTCCTCAAACAACGCCATCAGAACATTATCTGGGGGCAGTGGCACACATCTGTAATCCTAACAACTTGGGAGGCTGGGACAGGAGGATCACAAGTTTGAGTCCAGCCTCAGCAACTTAGCAAGGCCCTAAGAAACTTAGTGAGACCCTGTCTCAAATTAAAAAATTAAAAAAGAAGGTGCTGTCCCTCCCTCTCTCTCCTCTTCTTTCCATTTCTCTTTATTAACATGACCAAAAGCTCCCAAGACGGACTAGGCAAATTCTCCTCAGATCCAACCACCATGGCCACGTACATGGACTGATGCTGAGAACCATGTGCCCACACCCAGGTCAGGGCAGGGAGTGGCCAGCCCCACACAGACCAGTGGACTGAGACTAGTAACTCCCCAGTGGAAGACCAGGGACTGCTGTGGAAGGAAGGATGGAAGATGGATTGAGAAAAACTAGAGGGGGCCCTGGCACTCAGCCCCGGAAACCAAAGCCCTCCCTTGGGCTGCCCACCACACGTGGACTTCCAGAGGGCTTGGACACCTCCAGCACATCGGCCACCTGCCAGCACTGTTCCTCCAGCCTCCCTGAACTGTCCCACTTCCCTTCAAATCTTGCCAAAATCAAGAGGAAACCTCTGAGGACAAGCCGCCTGTGCTGCTGTCAAACGACTCTGCCCCTCCCTTGCCGGGGCCACGTTTACTGCTCTGTCACTGGCGATGACAATGAACATTTTTGCATCTTGGTTTTTATTGCAAAATGATTGCGCACCAGGAAGAAGAAGGCATGCCTCTGGAACTAGGGAAATCCCGCCAGGCAGACGGTGCGCGGGCGGGCAGTCTTAGGCAGCTGCCTGCATTGCCTCCCCCAGTGAATCAGTTGAAAATAGGCAACTTCACGGCTGCATTTCAGACAAAAGCCATCCAAAGTACAGGCCGTGGCCCCATCATTTAATACGTTTAGGTCCAGTCAAACCGATAAGACCCAGAGGTGAAAAGCGGATGCTCCTCACTAGGCAGTGGTCAAGAGCCGCAGAAGCGAGGGCCCCTCTGCTCCTATTCCATCTTGGAAAAGCTCTCAGTGTCATGCTTAGGGGCTCTGGTGGCCAGAAAGGAAATCTCTCCCTGTTCCATGACTTCCCCAGAACAACCCCAAAACTGGAGTGGCCACTAATAGCAATGGGGACCACGTTCTGTATGGTTCTGGGGAGGTGTCTTCATAGACATCGTAGGGGTGGCCCCGGGGTGTGCAAGCACAGCTGGCACAAATGACAAGTCATTTACATTCTACCCCAAAGTCAACCCCTAAGAGGTAAAAACTGGGGCTGAGGTCAGCTCTGCGGTACTGTGCTAGCCTGGCAGCATGAGGCCCTGGGTTTGGCCCCGGGCACTGGAAAAAAAGAGAGGGAAATTCCCCACAGATATTGCCCTCAATTGTGAGTCCACCTCGCCTTCCACATGAGACAGGAGGTGGATGGCCGAAGGGCTTGGGTGATCTGAGGACTAAATCAGGGTCTCTCCACCTTGGCGCTGCTGTGGAAATGGCTGGTCTTCATCGTCTGTTTCTGGCCCCACTCTGCGGCTCTCTGTTCGGTTTGCCTGGGTCTGGGCTCTTCAGCAGAGCTGGGATCAGGTGGGGGTAACAGCCCTTGGGCATCTTCCCCTGGTTTCCAAGACACCCGCCGGCCTCGGGGGTTCCTGGCAGCGGGAACCTCATTTCCTGTCTGCTTTCCCAGCTTCCCTACCTCCTTCAGACTCTTTTTGTGGGATGGAGTGTCCCATGCACAGACTTCAGGCTCTGATTTACAGATGATTTGCATGTTAGAAATCTAGCCCCGTGGTTCTCAAACAGGGGGCAGTTTTGTCCCTCAGGGTGACTTCATGGCAATATTTGGAGGCCTTCTTGGTTGTCACGACTGAAGGAGCTGGTGCCGCTGCCCTCTAGTCGGTGGAGGCCAGGGATGCTGCCCAGCGTCCACCAATGCACAGGACAGTCCTGCAAAGACAAGGCTCTGGGCCTGAGCACCAGCACTGGCCCAGGGCAGGACTGCATCACTTGAGTTCCCAGCTGGGACAAAAGCACAGCGTCTGCTTCTGGCTGCTGAGGAGAGAACATTTCAGACGGCAGATTACGGGAGGAGGCTGGGCACTGGCACAAGGCTCCTGGTGGCATTCCGTTGCCTGTCATTTCTCTCAACCGTGGTTCTTGTCTGGTTCCATTCATTTGCAGGACTTGATTTCCTTCTGCTCAGTTCATAATCAGAGTTTGTTTTTTCCTCCTGGCTGAATTCCTAAGTGGTTTTGCAGAAACAGTGGCTGGTGCAGGGCCAGGCGATTGATAACCTGCCACTCATTTGGCATGTGAATATCAAATGTTGTGTCTTGTTCTGCCATTGGCAGCCCCTGCCATGGGGTAGGGTAGGGCCACCAGCCAGGTCCCCAAGGAGCTGGAGGGAAAACCACTGCTACCAGAGCAAAGCTGTGGCCCAGACCTGCCCCATAGGACCAGTGCTCCAGCTGGCCCCTTGTGGGGCACAGCCTCATTGCCAGGCAGGGCTGGAGGAGGGCAGCTGCCTGCTGTCCGTCTCTGGGAAAATCCGTCCTTTTCCCTCGTCTCTTCCAGGCAGCCTATGTGGAAACTGATGCGCTAACCTTTAATACGGCAAAAATGTTCTTCGATGGCACTACTGCTGCTGGGGTCCCTCAAGGCACACGGGAAGCGACGTGTCTTGGCTGACGAAGCTGAAAAGATAGGCTTCCCAGCTGCCTTTGCGTTGGTTGCTCACAGCCTGTGAGAGTCTCCCGTTCCAGCAGGAAGCACAAATGGTCAGGGCATACAGGAGAGGGTCCGTTTGAAGCAGACTCGGGTGTTAAATGAGCATCCCTGGTCATTTAACATGATCAGCTGCACCGAGTTCAGAAGTCCTCCTTCTCCGAGACAGGCGGGTGGCCGTGACTATGAGACTCGCGAGCACCAGGCCAACCCAAGGGCAGAGCTGTAGACAGCGCGGAGGAGTCAAAGGGCAGGGCTGGTCTGAGTGAGGCTGTCATGCCGGCAAGTGTCTCTGACAGCCATGAGCTGCCACAAGGTGGAGTGGATGGGAGGCAGCTACCATGCTCACCCGGGTACCCGGGCCACGTCCCCTGGAAAATCCCTTCCAAGCTTAGGAAAGCTGTGGGCAAGATGAGCGGCAACTCCCATCAAAAAGGCATCCAGATAACTCATCCCAGTATCCGCAGAACCCTGTGTCAATCTGCCTCAGCAAGGGCTGGGCTGGGGACACAGGATGCCGGCCAATCAGCTTCCTCCCCCCGCCCCCATCCACCTCTTCCCACCCTCCGTTCCCCAGAACAAGGCACTGGCTGACCCCCGGCCACTTCTACCTCCCAAGCACACAACTGACAGGTTGTTCCCAGGCCACCCCAAATTGTATGTGCCTGTGACACAAGTTCTGTCACCCACAGGAAGAGACCAGGGAAAACACAAAGCCACAGTCAAACCTTCCCTCAAGTTACTGCTCTGAGAAATTTGGTGGACTCTGCACGAAACACAGGAGCCAGGATTCGCCAGCAGGAAGGTTCAGTCCTTGTTTGTTTAAAGAGGAGACTTAAAAGTAATAGCCACACAGATGCCACTAAGGGAGAATAATGAACCTCATAAAACAGGCGATTTTCCAATCACTGTGGCTGCTGGAAGTCCTGGTTATGCTAATTAAAGGGTAGAATAGTAAATACCCACTCTTTTGAGTCCAATTAAATGCTCAGATTATTTCTCTGAAGTATTTGTTGAAAATAGCACTTTGGATGATCGCTGCTCCCAAATACACAGAGGCAAGTGCAGAGTGGCATGTGCCCGCGTGTGCGCACCAGACATGCCCCAGAGCCCACCTCGTGGAGCAGCATGGCTCCCAAAGGTCCTATGAGACCAAATGAGAAAAATCAGTTCCCTAAGACTACAGCCTGGGACATCTTTGGAAAAGGCATGCGTTGAGAGCACAGCATAAGAAAACAATTTCAAGTTGGGAACATCTGTGATTTAGAGAGCAAACATCAGGAACACAACCGGAGTTCAGAGCACCCAAATCCCTAGTAATGTCAACATCTGCTTACTCAAAATAATAGAATAGCCAGTCTACAAAACGTTAGGAGTGTCATCCTTCCAGTCAATTCTATATCTCAGGGCAAAGCCAATTTATATGTAAGTTAAACAAAGTGCCCATCGCTAAAAACTGACAATTATGTCTAAAGCCAATCAGAAATGCAATAAATACATATTAGAGGATTTGCAAGTTAAAGCAACCGTGGCAATCCTATTATCAGAAAGGAAAATGTGTTATCTGCAGAGGTTACAAATAAGATGCTAGAACCCAAAAGAGAAAGAATTTTGGATTTTTTGTTTTTGTGAGTTTTTGTTTTGTTTTGTTCTGTTCTTGGTCCCGGGGATCTAACGGAAGGGGAATTAACTACTGATCCACATCTCCAGCCCTTTTTATTTTCTTATTTTGAAAAATAAAATACAGGAGAGGGTCCGTTTGGAGGACCCTCTCCTGTATTTTACTTTATTTTCTTATTTTGCTAAGATGCCTAGGGCCTCACTTAGTTACTGAGGCTGGCCTTGAACTTGTGATCCTCCTGTCTGAGCCTCCCGAGCTCAGACAGGAAGATTATAGGCAAATGCCAGCATACCTGGTAGAGAAAGAATTTTTATCACTATTTTCGTAGGTTCAAGAGTGAGACTAGGATGTTTCTGGTATTGTTGTTCAGGGCTTCATTTTGTTTGTTTTTTACTGGGGATCGAACCTAGGAACCTTTCCTGGAGCCTTGGTCTGAGCCTGGCCCACACCTCTGCCTTTGGTCCACATTTGGGAATGTGTTGATTCCACCTCAGAATCCAAGGTGGGATGCAGCTCTGGCCTGGCCAATCAGGACACTGCACCCCTTGGCCATAGCCACTCATTCAGCCTCGGGCCCTCGTCCCCATTAGAACCAATGAGATCACATCTTGGGTCTTCTGCTGGGGAAGGGGGAGACTAACCCACTCATTCCCATCTCCGATATCGAGGTATCCAAGAAAAATGTGGGGTGTTTGAAAGAAGGTGAGACTGACATCTTATTCCCTGTACAGACATATGCTCAGCTACTGGCCTAATAAACCTACCCAGAGGCAGACCCATATGGTGGTCACAGCCTGCTCTGAGGCCAGACTCCTAGTTAGACCCTGCTCCACCACCTGGATGCAGACTATGTGGTTCCTCTTCGCCTCGGTTGCCTCGTCTGTGAAATGGGGATGATGGTACCTCCCCAGGGGGTGGCTGCAAAGACTACATGCACATGGGCCCACTGGTAAGTGTCATGAGCCCAGTTCTTCTGTCTCCTGCAGAGAGTCAGATGACTTGCTACACACCAAAACTCAGTTACTTCACCTTAAAGCTGTCTGGTTCAATCCTTGCAAAGATCCCTTCAACTCTGGGGCATTTTACAGGTAGGCTGTAGTCACTAAGAGATGCAAAGACACAACATTACTAAGAACCATTCCCCTGTGTTCCAGGAACTCGCCTTTTCATCTCACCACTGCCAACACTGGGATGCATCTCACAGTCCCCGGGGTTTTGTGGCAGCGTTTTTCTTCTGAGTAGCACATAGAATAACAGCACCTCCTGTAGCTAACAGTGCTTTAGAGTCTATGAGATCCTGGTGAAACCAGGCATCGAGTCCAACCACGGCTAACTCCAGTGTTTTCCATGCCTCTGAACAGGAACAGCGATGTCGGGAGCAGAGCTTTGCTTATGTGAGAAAGACAGGTGAACCAGCCCTGATGGGACTCTCTCTTCGCACTTGCAGGGCAGGATACAGCATCACTGCACTACCCCAGGGGAGGTGCTAAGCCCCTGGTGAGCCCTGGTGGAAACCTGCGCTCACCCGGACAGCACCCAGAGTGGAGGGAGAACGCTCACCCTGGCCTGAGCTGGTTTGCTCAGGAAGACTTGGACTTTGTGACTCTGTGCTATGGAGACCCAGATAACCTGGGATGCTGATTCTAGCCCGAGATGGAGAGCAGGAGGGTGATGATTCAGCAAAAAGGCAGGAACACCAGGTACCTGCTGGGAGGCCCTGACCAAGCACCTCAACGTCCTCATCACACCCGACCATGGAGTGACCACTGTGAGAAAGAGCCCAGTGTCCATGAGACCCTTTTGTCACACCCCGTCCGCTTCAGGGCCTGGTTGAGTGTGGTACCGAGGACTGTGGTGCACTGGGATGCTCCTGCCCACACTGGGGCAAGAGGACATTTGCCACCTCCGACACCTGCAAGGAGGAGGAATTTCCAGATCACTTTTTGCCACAGATGAGCAGGTTCTACCAGTTGTGATGTGTGCTGACACTGGAGTTAATGGATTCTAAAATAAGGTCATCTTGGCTCTGGGAGGAAACTGCTAGGAAAAAAATACTAAAACTTAAGTGCACACACCATACCCCACTGGTTTCTAAGCGACCCCCACTCCTACCCCAGATCTCGCCCAACCAACATTGCCCCAAGCTGCCATCGTCCTGGGTTTGATCCCCAGCACCCCATAAAAAATAAATAAAATAGAGGCATTGTGTCCATTGCAACTAAAAAGAAATTAAAATAAAAATCCTGCCCACATCGCATGAAGCATTTAACAAGAGTTACTTCCTCTTTGTCTTCCCAAAAACCCTATAAAGTAAATGTTCCCAGGCCCTTCAATTTAATGAAGAAAACGCAAATCCCAGAGAGAAGTAACTTAAAATTGAAAATGCAAGGTTGAGGTTTGACCCCAAGCCTGCATGCTGGATCCTTCCATATATCACCAATGAGATTCCCCCAAATCACCCTAATGATCCTCATGTGCCCCTATCAAAAAACAAGCAAGTCTGTTCACATAAAAACACAAATGCTCACAGCAGCATTCTTTTTTTTTTTTTTAAACAATTTTTTTTTTAGTTGTAGATGCACACAGTATCTTTATTTATTTTTATGTGGTACTGAGGATCGAACCCAGTGCCTCACGCATGCGAGGCAAGTGCTCTACCACTGAGCCACAATCCTAGCCCCCTCACAGCAGCATTCTTGATACTAGTCAAAAGGAGGGAAGGAAGAAGCCAATGTGCACCAACAGAGGAATGAGAAAGGAAATACAAAGTGTCCACACGGCGGAATATTACACAGCTAAGAAAAAGAAGTGAGCACTGATGCAGGCTACGTGGTGAATGGCACCTGCACACAGCACACTAAGAGAAAGGAGCCACATACAACATGACTCCTGTAGATAAACGTCCAGAGGCAAATCAAAGGGACAGCAAGCAAAGTGATCTGGCCAGCAGCTAGGGGTAGAGGGAGTCAGGGAAGTGAAGGATAACCCTTAATGGGACAATAAGTCATCCTCCAAAAGATAACACTGAAACCAGTGCTCATTAAGGGACATGAGGAGGTGGTCTGGTTTCTGCTCATACCAGCTAATGACTCACAGCAGAAACAAGGTCTGGTTGATGTTGGAAGCGGGGCGGGACGGACACCTGCCCAGGCATGCTGCGAAGGACCCCACGGGAACCAGAGCCAGATACCATCTTCATTTTGTCACTTGTTTGTTCTGGGCTTGTCACAGCTCCAGAGTTGAACAGGCGTGAGGCAGCTCTTGAGGTTCTCGTCCAGGTTGATGCCAGTGTTCACAGTAAAATGTAACTATGTGCCACCCAAGCCACCTGTCACCCCCACACACCCAGAACACCACGGCGCAGAGCCCAGGCCTCCATTCCACTGTCGCCTGGCATTTGTAAACATGGTTCAAGAGTTTGTAACCCAACAGGTGCAGAGTGACGTGAGGACAATTAATACAAGGAGTGCCTGACTGACCAGATAGTTTGAGGGAACAGGTGGCTGTTTTCAGGTTGATCCTCTGCTGAACTGACCACTGGGCAGAAAATCCTTTGGTCTCAATGGCCGTTGGGCCGCTGTCTGGCACTGTGACAAAATACCTGAGACGAGCAACCCGGCAGGAGGGAAGGTTCGGTTTGGCTCACAGTTTTGGAGGTTTGGGTCTAGGTCAGTTGTCTCTGGTCCTTCTGAGCCTGTGGTGAGGCCGTCGTCAAGCCAGGGAGCTATAGTGGAGGCAGCCACTCACTTCCTGGCCACCCTGTGACCTCACTTCCTCCAGCGAGGCCCCGCCCTTTAAAGGTCCCCACCTCCCAGCTTCACAGGTTGCTGTCCAAACCGCAGGCGGCCTCTGGCGGAGCACACTTCCCCAGAGTCCCACCCACCTGCCTGCCCTGAAGCACAAGATGAGGTGTCTGCCCCTTCTTAGGAGCACACGACGCCATCATCAGGGCACTGGGTCCTGACGGGCTGCCCACAGCATCCTGTGGGGGAGCCAGGCTTGGGGAGCAGACAGGCAAACATTAGGCCCACTGACAGAGGATCACGCTTCTTATGCTGGAAGATGCACGGGTCTGAGAATAGGTGATCATGTCGTCCCCGAGGGTACCTCATTACCTGAAAGGAGGATGGACAAAAAAGCCACAGTCACCTACGCCCTTGACTCCCTCCTTCACCACAAGGTCCCCTCAAAAAATTACATATAAGCATATAAATCTGCTTTTGTGACTGTAAAATAAAGTTTGGCTCCAGAGCCAAAGTGCCTGGACTCCATGACCTGCTCCAGCACTTGTGATTGATCCCTAGAGCAGCCTCCCAATCTCCCTGCCTCCATTTTCTCTCCTGTGGGACAGAGGAGATGCCAGCAGTGCCTCGCTGGGCTGAGGATTAGAGGAGTCCACGTCTGCTCCTGCAGTGCTCAGAGCCTCTTGCCGTATACAGCGAGTGCTGCATTTGTGAGCGTCTTGCTGCCGCCTGTGTGGTCCCCCCACGGCCTCTGACGTGGGCACCCTCTTCATTCTCTCTGGAGGACCTTGAATTCCTTGGTATTCCCTCCAGCACTGCAGAGTGGTGTCCTTGCAGCTTAAATTTTCAAAGATTTCATAGATCGAACAAGCTTGATGTTAACTCAGGACAGGTTTTTTTTTTGTTATTTTTTTCGGTGATTTATAATATATTTTAACAAGGGACAGCATGGTTTTGATAATGTCCACGTGGACACAAAACCATATTTAGAGCTTTCGAGTCAGATTTCAAGAATTATCACCCAGCGGAGCCTTTGGACAGCACCCACATCTACCCACTGGTGTGTGAGCCCCAGGGAGTTGTTCCTGGACCCCATGACAGCTCCCTGGCAGTCACCCAGGAAATGCTCCTGGACTCTCACCACCAGCAGCCAGGTGAGACACAAAAGCAGCCGCCAGAAACCCATCAGCACTCTGTCCTGTCCTGAGACAGGAAAGAATCAAAGAGGGAGCAGGCACAGTGGCGCATACTTGTAATCCCAGCGGCTCGGGAGGCTGAGGCAGGAGGATGGCGAGTTCAAAGCCAGCCTCAGCAACTTAGCAAGGCCCTAAGCAAATCAGCGAGACCCTGTCTCTAAATAAAAAATCAAAAAGGGCTAGGGGAGTTGAGGCTGTGGCTCAGTAGTAGAGCACTTGCCTAGCATGTGTGAGGCCCTGGGTTTGATTCTCAGCACAGCATATAAATAAATAAAATAAAGATCCATTGAGATATATATATATATCATTGACATATATATGTGTGTATATATATATGTATGTATGTATATATTTAAACAGGGGGCTGCTAGGAATGTGACTCAGAAGTTAAGCCCCCCTGGGTTTAATCCCCAATACCAAAAATAATAAAAAAATAATAAAAACATGGGTCTCTGGCAGGGAGGGGAGAAATTCAAGCAGAACCATCTTGTTTCCCAGTAGCTTTGGAGCCCTCAGAGGAAGAGAAGAGCAGCTCTAAAGAAATAGCTGAGGAAGCAGGGATCCCTCAATGCTTTCCATGTGCACCGCAGACAGAGTCAGAGTATTACCCTGCTGGTCCTCAGCAACCATGGTCAGTCTGCCCAGAGGACGCCCCTGCTCAATACAGAAAACAGGCTCCTCCAGGAGAGCGGAGAGCTGTCCAGAGTGAAGGAACAAGATCTCACACTCCCACTCCTTGCTAAAAAGAGGGAGAGAAGGGTCTGAAATGAGATTGGTGTCTCAAGACACCAAGACGCCAAACACGAGCCACATAAGGGGGCAATGGAGTCTTATCTGGAATTCTGTGTCACCGGTCATAAAGAGGCTGTTTACAAACACTAGCTGTCTTATCTTCTGCCAGGAGAGACTGAAACACTGTCCAGTGACTTACGGGGTGCTTATAACAGTTACACTCACAAAGGTATACAGCCTTTCCCCTCTGAGCCACCACCCATGGCTTGGTTCTTATGACCTTACAGGAAACAGCCTGTTTTTCAGGGGGAAAAAATGGTTAAATGAATGAACAAGTCACCAAATAATTGAGGATTTTTTCCTTTTGAGTTTTAGAGTTTTCCTACAACTATTCTGCGGTAGTTATCGGGAACCTGGGGTAAGTAAAGTGCTTCACTGTTCGTCACTGATAAGCCGGACATCCCACAAACTGATTTTCAGCAAATTGGCTTTTAGCAAATTGGTCGTTTGGTAAAGTGGTCATTAAGCAAATGGGTCATTTGGCGAAGAGGTCATTTAGTAAATCGGCTTTCAACGACTCGCCCTCTGAGAGTTCTCTACAGTAGCACTTTCTGGGGCTAAATGTACATTTCATTTCCACATTTAATATTCACTCAGCTTATATAGGAAACTTCCCAGAGATCCAGGAGCCGCCAGAACAGCCTCCTAAGAATCAGACAATTTAAAACTTCCTAATTTTTTTAACAGAATCAGAGACTGAGGGCACCTGCTCTCTGAAACACAGCAATTAAACTCAGTATCATCTTGGGAGGTCTCGAGGTCCTGTTAATAGCCAGAGCGACATACACAGTCATTCACCGGAAAAAGGAGTGAGTGGTCTTTGGGTTTCCTGTGGTTGATCTTCGTGCACTGCAATATCCCACTGCAAACACCTCCTCCAGCCACTGGGCATCGGGCATGTTGAGAACCCATCACCGGGGCAGCTTCCTGGGCCTGCAATCTTCACAGTTCCACCGGGCACAGTGCTCAGAAGAGCTCATCATCTCCTGCTGCCATTTTTTAATTCCTAATTGGTTAGCAAAGGCCCTGCACTTTTACTCTGTACTACATCCCAAAAGATAGGTAGCCACTTGCATCAGCTTCCCAGGGCTCCAGTAACAAAGTACTACAAACTGGGTGGCTTAAAACAACAGTAAGTTCTTATCTCACAGACCTGGAGGTGGGAAGTCCAAAACCAAGGTGTCAGCAGGGTTGGGCTCCCTGGATCCTTCCCTGCTTCATCTAGCTTCTGGTGCTTGCCTGAAGTCCTTGGTACCCCTTGGCTTGTAGCTACATCACCCCAACCTCTGCATCCAGGGCCAGGTGGGCATCTTGCCCGTGTCTTTGATTTTCTGTAGCACATTCCTCTCTCCTAAGGACACCAGATGATGGATTCAAGATCCTGTAATCTAGTATGACTGCATCTGAACTGGACTACATCTGCAAAGACCCTATCTCCAAATAAGTTCAAACCCTAAGGTATCAGAGTTTAGGATTTCCAACTTCTCTTTATAAGGGATACAATTCCACCCTTAGCACTGGCCCTGCCACCAAGCAAAGCATTCCAGGGTCCTGGCACATGTCCTTCTATGTCTCCATAGTTAGATAAAGCCCGCTGTATTCCTTATTACACTCCATCCTGATCGGACTTTAACACGGCCCAGTCTCAATAGGAGGACGCTAGAAACAGCCTAAGGAAAGTTGAAACTTTACTTAACCTTAAATTCCATTACAGTCCACATTTAATGTAATTTATATTTGAACTACAAAAATTTTCTATAAGTTGAAACATGACCTATAAATGTCTGTACCCCCTGAAGCAACATTTTTAAAGGAAATCAATTGGCCCTTTTTTACAGAACCCATTAGCCATAGGAGAGATAAAGGAAAAGCCTCAATGTACTGATTGAACTACCATGCCCACAGCATAATTTCTAAAAGGCGACCATTCCATACAGCTAAAATGCATTAGGTTATTATTATTGCATTATAGAAAGCCTCAAATCCAGAACTTGAATCTTTCATCTAGTTCATGCACGTGCTTCTGCTTGCATTGGGCAGGACCACGTAGAGATGTCCTTAGGCAGCTCTCCAGATCAGCACCACCTGGACGTCACTTACACCTGAACATACCACACTGCATGGTGAGACCTAAAAAATTCTGAGTGCCTTTACCCCAGATTCAGATCTAAGACACATCCCCCCTGAAAGCCCATACTCTAAGATAAGGTGTCTTCTCCACACACAGGTCAGACCTGTGACGGAAGAGGGTCCTTCCTCAATCTACTCCTGTCTGGCATCAAGAGAGGCTGGACCAGCCTAGGTTTATTCATATCTGAGGAGGACGTCACACAGCCCTACCATAGTATTTGGTTCCACAGAGAAATGGTGATTAAGAATTAATATGTATGTTCAGAGAATGAGCCCAGGATTTACAAGTGCACCTAGCCCACGCCCATTGGTTTGCATTGTCTACTAAGGCAAGACAGCAAGAGCCAGCCGGCATCCCTGGCCCAGCTCTCAAGCCAGCGTTCCTTAACCACCAAGACCCAGCCTGCTCCCAGCACATGCCTCACGATGCTGCAACCAAGGATTTGTGCAACATCTCAGACTCACACACTCTTCATGCTGGGTAAAAACAGCAATAACCATGGTCCACTGTCTTTATTCAAATCAACAGTGTTCAGGGAATAAAAGATAAACTTTTGTTTTTTGTTTTTTTGGTCCAAGAAGGAACAACAGATAGAGCTAATACTTGCATTCAATTAGAATTAATTTCCCTCTCTTGTTCGCATAGCTGATCAGAGCTCAAGTGTTTCTCATCCAGAGGAGATAATAAGGTTTAATCTGTCCCCTCATCTACCTTCTGCAAGCATATTTAACAAATTAGCATGGAACTCTTCCAAATGGAGTTTTATGAGAGATTTGCTAAGGTAAACATGTTAGACCTTGAACACAGAGCAAACTGCTGGGGCAGTGCCTGTGAGTGGCTAACTGCCCTGCCTTGAACCGAAACAATTATTCCTCTCCAAACCACTCCCAGAAGCCCCCTCCTATCCTTCCTTGGACTCCTCTCCCTGCAAGATCCAAACCCTACTGGAAGCCCTTTGAGTTCCGTGCTCTCTCCAAGGCAGGAATTGTACGTTTATAGACATTTGTGATGTGATAATTGATTCGACAGCCACCTCCCGCCTGAGGCCCTGAGCCTCACACCTGGATTTTCCCAGTTACAGCCCCACTGCCTGACAGAGCCACGCGTGTAGTGGGTGCTAAGTGTTTAGTGAACAAAAAAATTGGTGGGTGACAAATCCAAAGACTAGGGACAGGGGTGCGGGGTGCTGCTTCTGCCGGGCTCCAGAAGGGCGGCACCGATGGGGCGGGTGCTGTGCTAAGACTGGGCAGTCAGGGGCCCCGCACGCTGAGACCCTCCTGAAGGTACGACTCAGGAGCGGTGATTACGCGGGCAGGTGGACTGACTGGACCCTCCCAGGAGCCAACTTGTCCCAGCCTGAACCCGGTCTGGGTAGCGCGCCAAGATCCGCATTCAGGGCCACAAACCCTGCCTGTCCCTATGGAAAGCGCAGCATCTAGAACCCGGTCGCGACAGGCTCCGCCCACAGCCCGCGTGCTCTGCTCTTGGCCCTCCTCGAACCCTCCAGAACCCCAGCAACACTGCGACACCTCCCAAGTTCCCTCCCCAAGGCCCGCTCTCGAATCGCAAGCCCTGCCTCTGCCCCACCCAAGCACCCCCGAAGACCCGCCCCAAGCCGCACCTCCTGGGCCCCGCCCCTCGTCTGGCCTCAGCCTCGCCCTCTCCCTAAACCCACCATGTGGGCGGGGCGCCCGCCTCCTTCACTCCAAGACCCGCCCCCAGGACCCAGCCCTAATCCCGCCCCCAAAGCCGCCTGGCCACGCCCTAGCTCCGCCTCTCGGACCCGAGCTTCGCCTAGCCCCGCCCCAGGAGCCACCACCTGGCCACACCCCTGGTCACGCCTCCCGCCCGCTGAGGCCCCGCTTCCGCCCGATCTCCCGGCAACGCCGGCCCCGCCCCGCCATGGCGCCTGAGGAGAGCGCGGAGACTGCGCGCCTGCTGCAGAGTTTCGAGCGCCGCTTCCTGGCGGCGCGCACGCTGCGCTCCTTCCCCTGGCAGGTGGGCGCCGCGCGCAGGGAGGCGGGGGCGCGAGGCGGTCGGCCCCGCGGCGGGGTGGGGCCAGCCCGGGGCCCTCGGTCCCGCCGCCTTGCAGGCTGCTCAGCGGGCGAAAGGAGGCGGATTCCTCCGGGTTCGCTGTTCAGTGGGCGTCCAGGGCCACAGGCGGTTCACGATCGGTTTCATGACGTCTCAATCCCTTGGTCGCCTGGCCATTGGGAAGTTCTGCCCTCGCGCCTTCCGAAAGGTGGGCGTCCTGGGCAGGAGCCACGCCCTGCGGCTCGCGCGGGCCGGGTCTCAGAAGCCCACCCGTGGTGTCCTCCGCGGTGTCGGGCAAGGGACGGCACCGTCTCCGCGCAGCTTGGACCTAGACACCAAGGGGTGGCCTCCCGCGTCCTGGGCCTGCTGTTCTGGGCACTCGCGAGCCGTCCCTCTGCCAACAGAGGAGCTAAGTGGCCCCTGCCTCGCTGATAATTCGTGTGCAGTGAGCTCTCTGGAATGAGTCGGTTTGGATACTTATTCCTCCCGGACCTGCCTCATCTGATGGAGTGGTGGTTAGTCACTTGTGTTATTTCATCAGCATTAAACATTTAGCACTCAGACATCATTTCTGGTGAGGAGGAATACGTAACATTTTTTAACCCAAAATTGAAAATCTAACAGTCTCCATAGGAACCCATTCACATGGAGAATAATTGCATGCTTACTTGGGCTCGCCCCCAACACCCCTGCGGTGGGGTCTGTTATTGTCACTCAGTTTTAGCAAAGGCCTAATAAAGAAAGGAAAAGAGTGCAGTAGATGAGAGGCAGGCTAGAGAGAGACTTGAATCCTGGCCTAACCCCCTGTGCACTGTGCACCATGGAAAAGTGACTACATCTCTCTGTGCCATAGTTTTAGTTAGTAAAATAGGGGATATAATGATACCAATCTCGTATTATTTTGTACTCAGAATCACTTGAGTACAAAAGCCCTGGAAGTGGTGCTTAGCTTGTGGTAAATGCACATTTACCTATGTTACCTGGTGTTTTTATTCAGTGGCCAAATGTTTTTTGAATGCTTTCTATGAGCCAGGGGTCAGCAGTACATATTAGACAGGAAGACCTGCTCAGATGAGAGAGCCAGAGGATAAATAAACAAATAGTAAGAGGCAACCAGGAGATGAGAGTGGCCGGAAAACCAATAGAACAGGAAAATGGAGGACTGGGAGGAAGATTCATCAAATTAGGGAAGTCCAGGAAGGCCTCCCCTAAAAGCAGCAGTTGACCTGGGCCCTGAACCGTGATACAGTAAGCCATAGGAGGCCTCAGAGAATGTCCTGTGGTGGGACCACCTGAGCCTCCTGTGGCTAACCACCAGCCAGGGGACCAGTGTGGCTGGAGTGGACTGAGCAGGGATGGAGCAGGGTTGTGGGAGATGAAGTCAGAGAGAGCAGCCAGGGCAGGGAGGGCCTTTTAGGGCAAGGTGAGGGGCTCTGGAGTTATGTACTGGGCATACCAGCCAAGGCCATCTGCCTGACTGGAGCCTGAGCTCACTGGTGGGCTCAAGTCCCCTGTGAAAGAGGACAGTATTGCCGGGCACAGTGGTGCACACCTGTAATCTCAGCACTTTGGGAGGCTGAGGCAAGAGAATCTTCAAGAGTTCAAAGCCAGCCTCAGCAACTGCAAGGCACTAAGCAACTCAGTGAGACCCTGTCTCTAAATGAAATATAAAATAGGGCTGGGGATGTGGCTCAGTGGTCAAGTACCCGTGAGTTCAATCCCCAATACCAAAAAAAGAAAACAAAAAGAAAAGAGAAAAGAAAGAGGACAGCATGACTGGGCCTGGCATCTGCACCATTCCAAATCTGCATTTTAACTCAGATGTCAGGTTCCAGGCAAGCCCACCCAACCTTGATGCCATGGCTTACCAGGTCAGCTATGGAGCTGCTCTGTGACCCAGGTGACCACCAAGCATCCAGGGATAATGGAAACAAAGAATCAGCCTCTGACATTTCCTGTGACTCACCAGGTGTGACCTGTGACATCTAAAGGTCAGGCCTCAGCTTCCCGTGGCTTCCATTTTCCAGTGGCTCCAGGTCCCTGGGGAGAAATCACTTAGTGCTTTGCCAGCATGTTCTACTGCATGTTTAATGTTCCTGAGAAAATGCTCTTGAGATTTCTCTTCTCTCCAAATAGAGCCTAGAAGAGCAACTAAGGGAGTCATCAGATTCTGAGCTGCTGCTAGATATTCTGCAGAAGGTAAGAACCCCAGAATCACTGGGGCACATAACCTGACAGAAGAGCCACAGGTGCACATGTGCCCTTAGAAACACCATGTTCAAGCCGGGCGCGGTGGCTCAAACCTGTAATCCCAGCACTTAGGGAGGCTGAGACAGGAGAATCGCGAGTTCAAAGCCAGCCTCAGCAACGGCAAGGTGCTAAGCGACTCAGTGAGACCCTGTCTCTACATAAAACACAGAATAGGGCTGGGGATGTGGCTCAGTGGTCGAGTACCCCTGAATTCAATCCCCAGTACCAAAAAAAAAAGAAACACCATGTTCAAAGGACAGAACCATCCAGCCAACGCTGCACGTGGTGTTGGCGCCTCAGATAGCTCTGGCTTCTTTGTTTTCTTGGATGAAGACATCAAAATATACAGAAGTCTCCAAGAGAGGAGGGAAGCTGGGGAATGTTTTTAAACCTTCCACAGTGAAAACAGACATGATAGGTGCGAGGACAGCTTCTAGCAAGTGTTAGATGCTCAGAGACTTTGTTCTTTGCATTTAAAGCAAAGTAAAGACGCCGTCTTACCAACTGATGTCTCTCTCATACACATGCAGGGGACCCTTGCTCTGCAGAAGTAGGGTTTGAACTCTGAAGAACATCTCTACACAGGATAGAGATGTGCCTCCCTGACCCAGGCCATGTGGGTAAAGGGCAGGTCACATAACTTCTCAGGGGTCATGAGGCTTCTCAAAGGCCAAAGTTACAGTCTTCCTTCCTCTCCAGACAGACACACATCTGAAACATGCTCTGCATACAAATTCAGAGGAGACACAGATATTCACCCCCAACAACAAAACTCATCCCAAGAGCCCAGGTCAGAAATCAGAAATTCGTGTGCTGGGGTGAGCATAGGAAAGACACAGCTAGAGCAGGGGAAGGCTTTGAGGATGGTGCAGTGGTCAGGGCCGTGAACAGAAATAACCAAAGGTGTTCGTTTCCACCCGGTGTCACACCTACAGGCAATGGAGCATGAACAAAGAGCAGCTTTAAAACCCTATTATTGGGTGCAGCTAATTGCTAGAGAACTTGCCTAGCATGTGTGAGCCCTGGGTTCAGTTCCTAGCAATGCAAAGGAAAAAACCTACTGTGGTTGTCCATTAAATCTAAATAAATAAATCTTAACATGGACCAACTAGACAGCCCCGAGGGGTTGTTTGGGTATTCTGTGGCCCTTGTGAAGCTCTGCATCCCTCCCAGCCGCAGGCCTGCCTCTCCCCCAGCCCACTTCCTCACCTGCCTTTCCCGTGCCCCAGTTGCCAGCTCCTTTCCACAATGCCAGGCTGGGCTGCCTGGAAATTGGACAAGCCACTGCTGCTGCTCCTGCTCCTGCCTTCTCCAGGCTGCCTCTGAGACGTCAGCCCAGGGAACTCTCCTCCCCCACCCTGTCCCAGGCACAGCCTGGTGTCTTCCCTTTTGGTCTCTAGCCCTGCTTGTTGGCCTGGGACTGTTCCTCCAGGAGCACAGGTGTTCTTCTGCCTCTTCTGTGGAGTCAGAGAATCTGATGTCTGTTCTCCCTACAAAATCCAGTTCCTATTGTCTACCCTGGAAGAAGAGCTGGTCTCTGTGCCTATGTCTCTGCCCAGAGTGGGTGTTAGAAACCACACAGTTGTGTGACTAGGGTAGAAGCATTTTTAGGAAAGAGCTCAAATCTTAAGGCTCAGTCTTGCAGATTCCTGGGGTACATCTGGCCATAACCCTGTGGCCTTGCATGTCTTTGTCAAGGCATTGGGTAACTGGGTTCACCCTCTAATTGCCCAAAGCTCATAGGACACAATACAGTGTCTCTCCAGCAACCAACCTTTCCCCCGCTTTTTCACAGACGGTGAAACATCCTGTATGTGTGAGGCACCCACCATCAGTGAAGTACACCCGGAGCTTTCTCTTGGAGCTCATCAAAAAGGTCAGCGGTGGGCAGTGTCTGTAGCCAGACCACAAGTGAGACTCAGTTGGCTCTTCAGAGGGGGTCCCCGCCAGGACTTTGCCTCTTGGAGCTCGTGTCCTTGCTGCCCTTTGCCTGCTCTCCACGCCTGCCTGGCAGGGGCCTCCTGGGTGGTGGGCTGCCAGCAGGATTTGAGCAATAGGCAGGGCTAGGCACTTCTCCCTCACCTGCTTGCAGGGCTCTTGGCAGCAGCTGCTTCTCCTCTCCTAAACCTCTCCTAACCTCTCCTGTGGGTCCCCTCCCACCAGGCAGGTTCCCATAATGCCAGGCAGCCCTGGCCCTAAGTGCTGGAAGCGCCTCCTCCCTCCATCTGCCCACCTGGCACACTCCGACAGTGCCCTGCCCTTGCATCCCCTGGTGGTCTGCCCGCCTCTCTAGAAGCTGTAGCTCTCCAGGGCCTTCAGAGCTGGTTCCCTTGCTCAGTTCTACCCACTGAGCTGACTGGGTGGGCGCTTCCTGGCTGGCACAGGATGCGTGCCCACTGGGTCCAGTGCTGGACAGGCAGCAGCTCATGTGCTTCAGCCGCCACTGACTGAAAGGGCCACACCTCACTACGCTCCAGACCTTACCAGCATGGTGCATCTGTGGTGATCTGAGCACCACATGAAGTTTAACTGGCTCTCTAACAAACCCCGCACTGACCTGTGAATCCCGTGGCACAGGCTGCCATCCAGAAGCGGCTTGAAAA
The DNA here is from genome assembly GCA_004024805.1 of Geosciurus inauris. Lineage (NCBI taxonomy): Eukaryota > Metazoa > Chordata > Mammalia > Rodentia > Sciuridae > Geosciurus > Geosciurus inauris. Next base: position 50,732 of record PVHX01011190.1, read on the forward strand.
GCACAGCTGCCCTGGGGAGCGCCTGACGGTGCTTTGCTAGACTCCCTTGAATGTTCTCCACGTGCAATGGCAGAGCGTCCCTCAGTGGACTCTGCTTTCCTAGACTACGTCACCCTCAACCTCTCTGAGGCACCCCTGCTCCCACAGTCAGGTGACTTTCACACATCAGGTGTCCTCTATTAAGTCGTTTCACCCTGAATCTCCTAACTGGTGCAGGTCTCCTAACACGGCTGCAGGTTGGAACAGAGGCAAACAGGCGGAATCTGGTGTCATTTCTGGGGGTCAGCCTGATCCTCTCAGCTGAAGCTGTGACTCTGTCTCCCATAGCATGAGGCTGTCCACGCAGAGCCTTTGGACGAGCTGTACGAGGTGCTGGCAGAGGTCCTGACTGTGGAGGAGCCCACCCAGTGCCACCGGAGTTACGTGCTGGTAGGGGACATGCACAGGCCAGGCAGCGGCGCTACAGGGATTGAGGGCAGGGTTCGGCACAGGGTCACATCCTGACCCCTCAGTTCTGCGACCTCCTTAACCTCTCCTAAAACCGAGCACTCCAACAAACAACAGAACCCGTCTCAGGCAGCACACCTCATTACTTGCTTAGCAAGGACCTGGTGTCCAGTCTTCAATTCACACCTGACTGAGTGAACGTCACAGGACAGGAGTCTCTTCTCACTCTACCACCACCACTGTCACTGGCCAGCCTGCCCCTCCTGTTCTTGTCACATGGAAACCCCTTCTGCACACAGCAGCCAGAAACAGCTTGTGGTTGCCTCACTGGTGTGCTTTTAAGCTGCTGTTATAAAACAAAACACAGCTACAGAAAACCACACAAAAGAAAAGCACAGCTTACAGAATCACGCAAGGCAGCTGCCACAGTGACCACCACTCTGGTGGTAGGACAACCCTGGCAACAGCCCGTAAGGCCCCACCTGACCCAAGCAGTCCCAACACAAGTAACCGCTGTCCTGCCATTAGTCACGTCCTCGAGTTTGTGGTACCTTCCCTCCCTTGTGGGCCCCTAGACACCAGCATTTAATCCTGTTCGCTGTCCAGGCACAACCCAAGGTCATCCTTCCACATTCTCTCTGGCCACCCCTCTGCTGAATGGCCTGGCTGTCAGCTGGATCTGGGGCCACTGTGGGGCCCTTCAACCTGTCCGCTTCCTGCACCCTGGCTTGCCCCGAGCTCCACCAGAGCTGCCGCATGGGAAGTCTCCTCTCCCTTCGGGGTGGTGTGTGGCACACACAGCCTGCTCAGCAGCTGCCACTGCCACTTGACATTAGTGTCATGTCCAGACTGCTGGCTTCATCCTTTCACCCTGTTTCTCGGTGCAGCCTTCAGGAGAGTCAGTGACCCTCTTGGAGAGCACAGCCATCGTTTCCTATGGCACCACGGGCCTGGTCACATGGGACGCCGCCCTCTACCTAGCGGAATGGGCCATGGAGAACCCAGCAGCCTTCAGGCACAGGTGACCTCAGGCACAGGGCAGGCGCCAGGTGGGTTGGCCCTGGCACACACTGACAGTCTCCCTTTTGCCACCTAGGACAGTGCTAGAGCTTGGCAGTGGAGCTGGCCTCACGGGCCTGGCCATTTGCAAGACATGCTGCCCCAAAGCATACATCTTCAGTGACTGCCACAGCCGCGTCCTCGAGCAGCTCCGAGGAAACGTGCTTCTCAATGGCCTCTCGCTGGAACCAGATGCCACCACTGACTCAGAGAGCCCTCTGGTGACGGTGGCCCAGCTGGACTGGGATGTCGCAACCGTCTCTCAGCTCTCTGTCTTCCAGCCAGACATCGTCATCGCAGCAGGTAATCCCCAGGTCTGCCAGACAGCAAGCGGCTTCCTCGCAGCCCCGCCAGCTCTCTGCTGAAGGTTGGGGAGCAGCAGTGCTCCAGGCAGGGAACAGGGACATGCTGCAGCTTCCAGAGGTGCCCCAGGCCTCCAGGAGGCATCCAAACACCCCAGGCTCTCAGACGCCCCAAAGCCACAGCCCATCCAGGTGTGCACCTCGGGGTGGCTCTGTCAGATCAGTGCCCTGGCTGTCCCAGCAGGACTTGAAGCGAGCAGAACAGGCCCCAGCGCACGCCAGGCTCGCCCTCTTGGCAGCCCAGTTACCACACAATTCCTCCATCAGGAGGGCCACCCAGCAGCCCCACCTGTACTGCTCCTCCAAGATGCTGCCATTTCACTGCCAGGCGTCCAGTCGGCTGGGCCACCATGCCCCAGGTCTTCAGACAGTGGAGAGCCAGCAATGGCAGCCCTTGGTCATTCCAGGGCCACGGCTAGCACCTAGTCCCACACCAAGCCTTAAGCGTCTCCCAGGGGCAGTCAGGGAACAAAAACCAAGCAGCTCTTTCCATGCTGGCCTGTCTCCTCTGTGCATGGCCTGGGAACTGACTGCCATCACCATGCTGGGTGGCCCTGCCTGTCTCTGTCTGCACATCTGTGTCCTGGGTCCAGTCCCCATGCCTTTCAAAGGCCACAGGAAGAAGCCAACCACTTCTGGTACAAGGACAGCATTCTTGAGAGAAAGCAGAGTTTGGCTAGACCACCAAAAGCCCATGTCCCCTTTCTGGCTTAAGAGCACACCCACCACAGCTGCCAGGTCCGAGCCCAGGACGTGGATGCCCAGGCAGAGTGCAGTTGGCTTCACTAGCAGCTTCCCAACAGGCCCAGCCGGGGTTCCCAGCAGTACTCCCTGAGGCCAGGGAGTTTCCTCTGGCTAGTGTCCTGAGGGTTTTCGTCAGACACCTGAGCAGTCTTTCTGCTGAACAGCACAGATCTAATCTAAGCCTCGAGGCCAGCAGCAGCCAGGCCATGCCCCTTGGTTATGGTCCTGAGTAACCAGAGCTCTACGTCTAGATGTGCTGTACTGCCCAGAGGTGACCCTCGCACTGGTCGGGGTCCTGCAGAGGCTCTCTGCCTGCCAGAGGGACCGGGTTCCTGACGTCTATGTGGCCTTCACCATGCGCAACCCAGAGACCTACCAGCTGTTCACCACAGAGCTGGGTGAGTCCCCTAGCTGCAGGCCCCCAAGCTACTGTCATGAAGGATCAGGTGAGGCAGAAATGAAGAGGGTCAGAGAATGGGGCCCTGGGGGAGCCAGAAAGCCCGTCCCACACCAGGCCTGGGAATCAGGCCAAGGCAGTCCAACATGGTGACCCCAGAGGCCCGAGACCAGCAGCCCTATGTGCTTCAGAGCAGGTTCCGTAGGCCTTAGGGCCTCATTTCCTGTAAAACACAGCTAGAGAGATGCCTGCTCAGTTCTGGCCCAAGCAACAACCCAGTGTAGGCTTGAGGCAGTCCCACCTCTGCCCTCGTGGAGCAAGGCCGTCACTTGCCTCCCGGCCGTGCTTGTCCTCCCGTCTGCACCATGGAGATCAGCCTGAACAGCTCTTGGCAGTGCAGCGGCCCTGGTCATGGGCACCCAGTGGTAGCAGAGAAGGGCCTGGCTACAGAGGAGGCCTAGGGCCTGCTGTTGCCAAGCCTCAGATGGCACCCTGGGGGCTGGCACATCTGTCAGCCCTGGCACCTAGATCTTCTCAGCTGTGAAGACACTGGACACAGGGAGGCTGTGACTCCAAGTTCCGTGGACTCAGCCAGGCCACCTGGCCTGTGTCCCCCTGCCACTTCTCACAGCCCCAGCATGTTAGGCCCAGAGCATTCCACACAAAAGCTGGTGCAGTATAGACCATCTGCCGACTGGCCCCACAGCAAAGCCCCTCCTGGTAGTGGTCCAGACTCACCTGCCCAGCCTCTGTGCAGAAAGCCACTCATGCAGATGCCTCTCCCCAAGCAGCCATGTTCACCACAGAGCAGGCAAACCAACGGGCATTCAGCCCTCTCTAGGGAAGCCCTCAACCCCAAGGGTGTGAGGGCTTCAGGTGCTCATGAGAAAACACCTGTCGCACATTCCAAGTGAAAGAAGCAAGGTGCCAATCAGCACACACAGCATGAACCCCCGTCGTGGTTTTTTGTTGTTGGGTTTTTTTTTCTGGTATTGTTGATTGTCCCAGGGATGATGTACCACCGACCCACAACCCAGCTTTTTTTTTTTAATATATTTTTAGTTGTAGGTGGACACAATACCTTTATTTTTATGTGGTGCTGAGAACTAAACCCAGTGCCTCATGCATGCTAGGGAAGCGCTCTGCCACTGAGCCACAACCCCAGCCCCACAAACCAGCTCTTTTTCAAGACAGGGTCTAAGTTGCCCAGGCCAGCCTCAAACTTGTGATCCTCCTGCTTCAGCATCCTGAGTAGCTGGGATCACAGATGTGCACCACCATACCTGGGTTGGTTATTTTTAAATCTTATCTTCGTTGCCTAGGGAATTTCTAGAACATACACCAAAAATTATTATATTTAGATAGCAGAATTACAGGTTTCTTTATTTTACTTTATAAATACTAACTTTTCACTTATGATATAAACTGTGACTAAGAAACCACCCTAGCCCGCGGCTCCAGCCACCCATGCTCACGAAGACAACCCAAGCTCTTCTGATCTGTGTGAGGAGTGGTACCAGCAAGGCAGCCAGGCAGATGTGGACTCAAATCTCAGCTCCCTCCACCCACACCAACTGACGGGGGGACAGGTGCAGTGACAAGAAACCCAATGCACCTGGCTTCCTGGTCCCACCCTGGAGGTTGACCTGGCACCTGGGTGGGCCTGGGGACCCATGAACCAAGGAAAACAGCACGACGCCCAGGCATGCCCGCAGGCCATGCCAGGCACTGCTGTCCTGAGACATGTGCTCTGTTGCAGGCCGGGCCGCGATCCACTGGGAAGCAGTGCCTCCTCACGATCAGAAACTGTTCCCCTACGAAGAGCACTCAGAGATGGCAGTCCTGAGACTCGTGCTGTAGCTTCACCGTTGGGAAGAGTATTGTGAAGATGAAGTCACTGTCGTGGGAAGACCTTTCACAGGGGAAAGCTGGTAAAACGTCCTTTGGACTCGAGTGAAGAATGTTACATTCCAAATCAGGAAATACAAACTGTTGTCACGAAGTACAAACCGAGCGTGTGGGTGTCCCCTTCTCGTCCTCAGCTCTGGTTTGTAAGGAAATCACCATCCCCAGAAACCATGCTTTGGCTCAAAATCAAGTACTGCTTTCATAAAAAATAAAAACATCTTTAACAAGTAGGACTCCTGCAGCTGGGCGCTCAGCCCCCCAGGAAGCAGCAGGAATCAAGGTAAGGAACACGATGGGGCAGAAGCTGGGAGAGGAGACAAAAATCCAGGGATGAAGGGAAGACGAAGAGGTGACAAGACCAGAAAAGTAACGTGCCCAGACAGAAGGAAGACGGGTTCAGAGCTCCTCAGAACCAGGAAGAGCCAGCTGCCCATCAGTTGCCAGTCATCCTTCTGGCTTGACCACTGGGGGTCACTGCATGAAAGCTTGGGTAGCTGCAGAGCAAGGACAGGGAGGGACAGGCAGGGTCTCCCCATCCCCAGAGTGGTGCAGCTTTGACTCCAGCCCCAGCTCACTGATCAGGGGTGTTTGCTTCGGGCCTACAGGGTCACATGTCCATAACCAAAGGGAACACAGTCCGCTGCCAGCTCTCATCCCATCGAAGTTGCTCTGACTCCCGGAGGTTCTTCCGGAGCTGATTTAGTTTTCCAGCAGGATCAGGAAACTTTGAGAAAAGCATCTAAGAAAAGTGAAGACCAGAACTGAGCCTATCATGGCACCCAACCCATGCCAGGCCCTTCCCTGAGCCTGCCAGCTGCAGGCTGCCCACCCAGCAGTGCCCACTCCCCACTTTCCCACACCCTGTGCCCTGGAGCACATCTGGCCTGGTGTTCCTGCATGGCATAGGCCCACCTATCTGCTGGGAAGGAGGCAGGTGATCCCTGGCTTTGGCTTTACTGAAGTGTTCACAAGGGATCACCACAGCACAGCTGCAGACCAAATCCAGCCCACCTGTCTTTGTAAACAGTTCCCCTGGAATTCAGCCCCTCTGAGTACAGATGGCTGCAGCTGTTCACAAAGCAGCTCTCACAAACATGGCAGCCCTGAAGTGCTTCATACCTGGACTCGCACAGGGAAAGTCAGGTGGCTGTTCACTTTCCAAGAGTGACATATGTTAACTTTTATAAGGAGAAACAAGTGTCCTCTGCAGAACCATCATGTCCCCAGGCCAGCACACACAGCCCCTCTGCCCCGCTCACCTCGTCCTGTCCCTCCCCATGTGGCAGCAAAGTTCCCACCTTCTAAGGTACAGGCTCCATGTCCCCAAAGACAAGCCAGCAGGCCCTGACTCCCACCACCTGCTGCCTCCCTCGGCCTTCCATCCAGAGCCCAGCGCCTGCCAGGTCTTATAGGCAGGGGGCAGGGCTAGCTCAGTGTCACACCCCTGGCCTGCTCAGGGGACACCCACCTGCAGTTGGGCTGCCAGTGCCTCCGCATCCTCAAAGACCAGGCCATTCTCCCCATGCTTCACGAGCTCGTGCAGGCTGCAGAGAGAATCCAAGAAGGCCTGAGAGCCAGCCAAGGTGCCCAGCTAGCCCGCCCACCCCACTCAGGGGAGGCTGGGGGCAGGGAAGGGGTCTGGTCTCAGCCTGTTCTGAGATCAGCTTCAGAAGAAAGTGAGAGGACATCATAATGCCGGACAGATGTGGAGGAGGGCCCAGGGGACATGCCCTTGGGTGCCACACGTCCTCCAGGGAGCATCTCTGCTGCTTTTCCTCCACCCCACGCCCGAGAACAGGCAAGTCCCTGGTTGGGCTCAGCACATTAGGGATGGGTCACCAGGAGGTCTGTTCCCAAGAGACCCCAGCTTAGCTCACAGAGGGTCTGACACCCCGAACTTCTCATCCAGAGGCTGGTCTCCAAGCAGGCAAGCACATAGCCAGGCAGGGCCACTGCCTCCAGGACCTCATCTGCTGTTGCCCTTTCCAAAGGCCCATCTTGGTCAGGGAGAGAGGGGTCACAGAATTACACTCACTAACTGATTCCACCCCAGCTACATAAGCTCAGCCAGGGGGGCAAGGAGGGGAGGGAGGGAGAACCCCGTAAAGGGGGCGGCAACTGCAGCCACCGTCCTTTGCTGTGAGTGAGCCCCGAGCAGAGGCCAGTGCTCAAGATGGTGCTTTATTCAGCATGAGCCCAGCCCGAAGCCAAACTGCCACCCCTCGACGTCCGCCAGGGATTCATTCCCGGAGCACCCTCCCCCAGGCACCCCAGCGCCTTCTGTAAAATGGCGTGGTATCTGTGTGACCTGCACAGATTTTCTCTTCCCTAAAGTCCTCTCTAGGTGGCTTGAACACCCAATGCGATGTAAACGCTATGTGGCAAGTCGTTACACTGTACTGTTCAGGGAATGACAAGAAAAGTCTACGTGTTCAACAGGGACCTCACCGTCCCAATCTACCTCCAGTGACCTGCGCTCGGTTCAGTCGTAGGTAGAGAAACCACAGATGGAGAACCAACTGTACTTCAGTGGGGCCCAGCCTGACCCTAACAGCCAGAGCCCCTCTCAGCCTCCCTGGACGGCATGGGCGATGGCACCCTGATGGGGCACTTCACAGCAGCTCCGGCCACGCTGCCCGCCCTGTGCAGCTGACCTGAGAACCCTACCCCAGGAGATTCGGTTTCCACTCCTACCACTTGAAGTTCACAGCACACACAGGCAAGCAGCACCCAAACATGTCCACCACCTTCATGGGCAGGTCCAGGCCACTGGAGGACTTGTGCAGACAGACGCCCAGGTCCGCTGACCCTGCCAGGGAAGCAGGGGGAGTGGTCACAGCTCTGGGAACACATCCTCCCAGAGTGGGAATCAAGAATGTTCCCAAACACAAGTAGCTTACTCTGGCCAAGTGCCAGGGCGAAGGGCAGAGACACAGCGGTGCTGCCCAAGTGCCAGCAGCCATCCAAAGTGCCAGCAGCCCTATCCAAAACTGCCAGGGTCTTAATGTGTTTATTTACCCTGAATTGCTTTTTCTATTTAACCACAATTTACTTTAAAAGAAAAGAATTCCTGAGCAGTTACCGTACAGTGGGTAGAGTTTCTGGACATGGGGTGACAGGTGTCCAACAGTGTGAATGTAGTGAACGCTACTAACAGACACTTAAAATGGTTAAAATGGCAAACTCAGTTACACGTATTTGACCTCAATAATTTTTAAAACATGATAAAATTTGTTATATGCAAAAATAAATTGTTTAAAGGAACCCACAGAAGATCCACCAAAAACCACTGTAAAAATAAAGCCAAATAAACAACTGATCATCTCAGCAAGACTGCTCACTCCCAAGGGGACAAGGAGGGAGGAAGGACCTTTTAGCACCAGGCCCGACCCCTCCTGGGACAGAGAGAGGGCCGTTCTCCTGAGACCGGACGTTTAGTGAAAGTGGGCCTCACAAGAGCCACAGCTGGGGACCGAGCACACGTGACCTGAGCCTGGTCAGGAGGAGCTGGCACACCAGGAAATTCATCTCAAGAGCTCGGCCAAAGTCCTTGGGGGGCCACACAGTTCAGCCTGAGGCCTGCCAACTATACAGCCTCTGGGCTGGGAATGGCTTTTATGTTTCTAAGTTGTTTTGAAGAAAAAAGGAAAAAAAAAAAAAAGACTACGCCACAGAAGCAAGTAAAATCTTTACTGTCTGTCCCTTTTTAGAAAAAGCATGTGCCCTGCCCTAGGGCATTCCCCTTTAAGCCTGGGCCTTCTCCCGGAACCCTCTACTGCTCTCAGCACTCACCTAGAAGCAATGGGTAGTCTTGGGCCTCCAGCCATGGCATGCACACCTGGATGTGCTGGAAGTGCTTCTGGCCAAGGAGGCGGCTATAATGCTCCTTCAGCGGCCCTTTCCCTGCAAAGGACACCCACTGAACTGGACCCATCTGGGTCCCTGCCACACTGGTAGCCCCAGAGGTTCTCACTGGGACTCGGCAGCCACTTCTAGGAAGCTGCACCCCTCAGCAGCCCATCAAGCCCCACTGGACTCTTCCAGAGACAACCTCAGCACCCTGCGTCCCCACAGGAAAAGAGCCCTGATCACCAAGACACAGCCCTGCAACTTGGGGCCAGCTCGCCTCGGGCTGCAAATGGAGCCAAGGTGAACACTGGAATGCTGACCGGTGGGATGCGCCTCTGCACCTGGGCCAAGTGCAGAGACACAGGGACTCCCCCCAGGCAGCAGTGCATTTGTGGTGGGCTCCAGGAGGGCCCCCGCCCGCCCGAAACCAGGGCCAAGGGAGGGAGGGAGCAGGACCAGGTGGCTGGCCCAACCCTGCAAGGATCCTCCAGCCCCAGCTCTGCTTCTCTCTCTCACCATGTGACTTTGGAAGCAGCATTGTTGGAGCAAGGTCACTTGGCTTTTTAAACTACAAAGATGCCACAAAGACCCTGGAAAAGTCTAAAGCTTGGTATCTCTGAGGCTGTGCTACTCGAGATCAAATCTAGATGCACACCTGCCATGAGGTCCCACTGGAACCGTCTCCCCTCTGTCAAGCTGATATAGAAAACCTGGGGTGAGGCCTAACCAGATGCCCTGTGGAAGGCGTTCAGTAAGGACTGTGTGCCCTGCTCCCTCCACTGTGCCCATGTGTGACAAGGGTCCCAGGTGGTACCTGTTATCACACAGACCAGAGAAGGAAGGCTGTCTCCATCGCATGCCAGCTGTTCAAACTCTGGGTTTAAAAAAATAAACACAAACCAGTGTCCTTTTACATGAATGGGGAGAGTAGAGGTGGGGAGTAGGGAAGAGGGGCTGCTCCCTTAGGGAGGCCACCAACCTGAGACCTAGGGCCTGGTCACTCTATCACACACATGGGGACACAGCTGCCCACATGCCCCTCCCTGCTGTCTTCAGGCAGGTCTACCCTGTGGCCCTTGGGAAACAGGCTGCACATCTGCCATGCAAGGCCAGCTGAGTGGCTCCCCGCCCCAACAAGCCCAGAGTGGCTGACACAGCTGCACCTACTTTCTAATGCTGCCAGCAGGATGGAGAAGTCCTCGTCCTCTGCAAGGACAGATCAAGTGTCACGGGCCTGTCTCCAGACACCCCACTCCCAACTTACAAGCCCCCTACCCCGCTTCCTGTGGTGGGCCAGAACACAGGCCAGGTCAAACAGACCTGTCCAACTTGTGCTGCTGACCAGGAGCGCCGGCCGCCCGCAAAGATGTGTCACCACCCCACTGCGAGCATCCTTCTCCGTGAAGGCTGACCTCTCCATGGCGGGGCCTGAGGGTTCTGAGCTTCAGGAGCAGAGAAAAGGTGGTGAGACGCTGCAGGACAGGACAGGAGTCAGGAAAGCCACCACCCCCCACAGCAAGGACCACAGGCCCTCAAAGGCTGGCACCCAGGTGACCCTACAGAACCATCACTGGCTGCTAGGTGCTAAGGTTACCACCAAACAAGCCACCAGTGCTGCCCCTGGGCTCGCCACTCCACCTTCCTCATCATTACGAGGATGCTGTGCCACCCCCAGCTGCCACATCAGTTACACACACAGGACGTTAAGAGCTACACAGGTCCCCTCCTGTGGGACACCCAGAGGACACAGGTCCACAGACCCCTCGCAGGAACAGGAACCCACAGGCAGGAGAGGAAGATAGTAGATATCCCCAGAGAGCCAGAGGGTGGATACTTCAGGCTTTGTGGGCCCAAAACTCCCTGTTGCAAAACCCAGTTCTGCTGCGTGGCTCATACACAGCCATAGACAACGCACAGGTAAGCAGGTGGGTGCCAGTCAAACTTAGTTCTCAGAAACAGGCAGCAGGTCACTGCCTCCATACCCCACACCCTGGATTGGGTCTGCAGGAAGACAGGAGAGAGGCCACGACAGCAGCAAGCATAAGGGAAGGCAGCAGAAGAGAGACACACCAGGCCCTGAACGGAGAGTAGGTGCGGCCCAGCTTCATGAAGAGCTCATGCTGCAGGTCCAGGGGCGTCTCCTTAAAGAAAGAAGCCGGCTTGTCGTAGACTGTCACAGCCCTGCAATGAGACGAAGGGGCAGAGCATAGAAAGGCTGAGGAACAGAGGACCCAGAAGGATCTAGAAGAACAAGGGCACTTGGGGAATCCAGGTCTCTATGACGAGAAGCTTTAGAATCACTTGGGAAAGCACACAGATGTTCTAACACCAAAACTTCCTGGAATTCTTCCTGGAAGAATCCCAGCCACCGCCACCTCCCTCAGCTTCCCAAAACCAGGTACTGTGTCCCAGGCCCAGGGTACTTCAAAACACCTCTCCAACATGAGGTGGTGGATACTGCGGCTCTCAGCCAGTCCTGGGACCCAGCACCACTCTCAGGCTGGAAGGTGTCCCAGACCCTCCGTACTTGATGTGCCAGTTCTCAGCCAGATCTTCCCGCATTGCGTTGGTCACACACAGGTTCAGGTGGGATAGGCGCCCACAGAGCCTCTCGTACCTGCAGGGACGTATCCAGGATCAGGAGTTCAGCAGAGAGCCCTGGGCTGGGCCCAGATGCCAGTGTCCCATGACCTGACACCCCTCACAGAGAAGAGGCTGCAGAGCTAGGGACTCGCAAACCTCTAGGTTTGCACTCTGAGCTCCCAGAGCCATGACATCGCCACACCTTCCTTAAGTGCTGTCACTGTGTAGCTGAAATGCAGTCACTTTTAAAGGCAGCCACATACCCCTGCCCGAGTGAAGATCCAGTCTCTTATGCAAAACAGGAGAAACACAAAGGCCTCGAGACTGCATCTCACCACCCTGCGCTACTGCTGTGGGGCTGCAGCCTACTCTCAGAGTGTACAAAGGAGTTTAGCAAATGCTAGGCACCAAAGACAAGCGGGATCCAAACCAAGACGGATGCCCTGGTCACAGGAGAGAGCTGGAAAGGGGAACAGCAACTGAAGACGACCTAGCACCACCAGAGAAATCTCTGGAGTGGGACTGCCTGGCAGGAAGGCATCATCCCTTGCAGCCCTGTCTCCCTGACTTGTGAAAGGACAGTGACCACCAGGCACCTCCACTGAGATGTGCTGGAGACCCAACGGGATAAAATACATCAAAGGCTCAGCCTGAGGCCTGGCCCGCGTGAGTGTTAGAGCTGCCACAGCTGCTTTCACCACTGCCCAAAAACAAGGCCCTCAGGGCAAAGGCTGCAGCCGACAGCCTGAGGCTGGGAGGACATACCAAGGTGACCGTCCAAGGTGACCGTTACACTGGGGCTCAGAGTAGGACCAAGGATTCTCCCTGCTCCAGGTCCAACCTGCTCCCCAGCCTTCATCCCACTCACCCTGACGGAGTCTGGGGAAAGCACTCACACCCCCACCCAGACTCTCACCACTCAGCCAGCAGGACGAGGGGGTGCTTGGGGCCATGTGCCAGGCCCATGATGGAGTAGCCATAGTTGTGCCAGTCAATGACCAGTTTGCTCCCACAAATGCAGCCCACAAACCAGCAGACAGCAATGCTAGGCAGGCCTGGGGGGTTCTAGGAAAGAGAAGCAGACAGAGGAGGAAACCAGACACTCATGGCAAAGTGTCAGTGATCTTCAGAATTCTTGATAACCAATGAGCAGCTCTCCAGCATCAAGAACTGGCAGACTTGAAAAAATCCAAGCTTCTTAAGGACATAAAAAAATAGAACAAGAAGATGCCGTTTTCCCCCGTCAGAATGCAAAGTCTGAAGAAAATATTGGTGGGTAATGGTAAACATGGTGGAGAAGAAGCACCCCATGGGTGGGGAATTAAGGACCCCGTCAAAATCATACCACAGCATCTTCAAAGTACATCAACTATGAACAAGAAATTCTACTGCCAGGAATGTATTCTAAGGAAGAAACTGCACCCAGTCACCAAAGTGTGCTCACTGTGCTCTAGCCATACTATGTGTAAAGGCAAAAAATCAGGAAGAATCCAGATGTCCCTCCAGATGAAACTAAATAACTTGCAGTTCATCATTTTGGAAGTAAGTATAGCCCATTAACAGAAGGTACTTCTGCACTTTAAAAACTGGTGAAGGGAAGAATTTAAAAGTTTAACTCTAGAACCAAACTGACCACCTCTACTCAAATCCTGACTCTACTAGTTCCTATCTGTGTGACAGTGGGCTACTTACAGAAATTCTGAGTCTATGTTTCCTCATCTCTACAGACGTGATACAAGAATCCACTCTTAGGGTTCTTGAGAAGATTAAAGGAGGTAGTACACTAGTGAAAACTTAGGTAAGCAGTAAGCGCAATGTAAGACTTGCATGGATGGACCATAAATAACACACAAGTGCTATAGGCACCTATTCACAGCGTCCTACTCACGGTTTTATAAAGTTTATGCACACGCAAATATGCAGATTAACAATTTCTGCATATATTTTGTGTTTGGTGCTGGGAATTAAACCCAGCATCTTGTCAATGCTTAGCATGCACTCTACCACTGAGCTACAACCCCAGCCCAATTTGTGCATTTCTAAAAGACTAGAAAGTAAACTGTTAACAGTTGTTCTCACAGAGGGAGTCAAGCACTGACACATACCTGAAGAAAGATATAGGCTGCTGGTTCCTTCCATATCAACTTCCACAGCAAGTACACTGCCTGAAATACAACTTTGACTCCGTACCGAAGAACTGGGGGCCCAACTGTAAGTTAGAAAATACCTATCACTACTGATGGAGTTCTTGGCCATCTGCAGGTACCCAAACCCAACCAATGCAGAGGAACCTGGAGATGACTGCATCCTACCTGCAAGACTCTGAAGTTCCATCAGCTTCACAATCTGGATTCTGCTGCTCTGCAAGAGCTCATCATGAGGTTTGGAATCTGAAAGAAAACGTCCCCTTACTGAATGCAGCAATTTAATTTAAAGTCAGGTGGGGGTGGGGGGAGGCTTTTCAAAACCCTTCTCTGTTCGTCAGCTGCCAGAGAATGAGGCCAATTCCGGTCCAGATTCCACTAGAATGGCCAGTGGGAAGGCCCAAATCTTATCTACCTTTACTTAATACCATGCCTGGCACATAATAAGTACTAAATTGGGGGCTGGGATTGTAGCTCAGCGGTAGAGCGCTTGCTTTGCATGCGTGAGGCCCTGGGTTCGATCCTCAGCACCACATACAAAGCAATAAAATAAAGACATTGTGTCCATCTACAACTAAAAAAAAAAAAAAAAGTACTAAATTGAACTGATCTAGGCTCAGGGGTGTGGGAATCTTCCCACGGCAGAGACATGCCTAGGAAGTCCCACTCGACCCCCCGCACTCGGCACTTTCACACAGGGACCGAAGGCAGTAGTGCTGTTTCCACTGTTCCGTGAGATGGGGTGGAGGCAACCTCTGGAATCATCTACACCGAGCATAGCGATAGCGCAGACACCCTGTGTGCCCACTGTCGGAGGAGGGGAACTGGCCAATGGAGCAGGTGAAACACGCCTAGTCTGCAGAGCTCTGCCCTGAGGGATGAGGAACATGACACATGTTGCCTGTCCGCTGGAACACAGCTGGACAAGGGCAGCTGCACGCATTTGTCACAGAAACTGGAGTCACACGCGCCTGGGTTCCAGTCCCAGTCTTTCCACGTCACTAGGAGAATTAGACCGTGCGACGGAGTGGCTCAGCACAGTCATAACATATGGCAACCAGGAACCGGGCTCCTCCAGCCTGAGGGCTGCCCAAGGGGGCAGAGACAAAAGCGCCCCTCCCGCTCAGGGCCGAGGGGCACAGGCTGAGAGAGCAGCCTCTCTCCAAATCCCGGACACTCACTGCAGAACCCCAAGAAGGTCACTGAGAAACCGCGCTTGGCCAAGGACAGCGCGTGGTACTGCATGCGGGGGCTACGGCCCACGTCGCCCAGCACCACGATGATCACGTGCTGGGCCGCGCGCCCCCGCCGCCTGCGCTTCCACCCGCCCAGAAGCAGCAGCGGTAGCAGTAGGCAGAGAGCCAGGAGGGCCACGCTGGACGCCGCCATCTTGCCCGCCAGGCGGCGGTCACGTGTCGGCTTCCTCTGCGCAGGCGCAGACCTAGGCTGGCTCCACG
>PVHX01011191.1:0-65596 GCA_004024805.1 Geosciurus inauris
GCATTATAGCAATAGTTTTATAAAGATTCCTAGAATGCCTCAGCAATTATTATGCAGGGAGAAAATTCTGACATAAAATTGTGTGTTCCACGGCTCAGGAGGCTGAGGCAGGAGGATGGCAAGTTCAAAGCCAGCCTCAGCAACTTAGCAAGGTGCTAAGCAATTCAGTGAGACCCTGTCTCTAAATAAAATACAAAAAAAAAGGGGGGGGGGAGGGAGCTGAGGATGTGGCTCAGTGGTTGAGTGTCCCAGTGGTTGAGTGTCCCTGAGTTCAATCCCCAGTACCAAAAAAAAAAAAAAAAAGCCCACCAAAATTGTGTTTTGGGCAGGGCAGGAATCCAACCACCCAGGAAGCCAAGCCACCCTGGCTGTGGCTCAGAACAACCTGGAGTGTTTGTTGACATTGCAAATGTTCCACCCTTGCCCATTCCCCTCACCAACAAGTTTGGCTCCTGAGATGTAGGATATAGGTGGAAACTGTACTTAACTCATCCAGGTGATTGTCTCATGCATGGCCAGTCTAGCTAGGCATGCTGCCTCCAGGGAATGCTGAAATGCAGTGCCCTGAGTTAAGAAAGGGCCTGGGGAGGCAGAAAGTGTAGCACTCCATGCTTAACACTGCTTCCTATCAGGGCTGGAATCAGGAGGGGTGGAGATTCAAGTTGATCATTTGCACTAAACAAACATCGACTCTTGTTGCTAGAGGTGTCTCCTTGTTGGCAAGCAACAGAATTTCCCCTTGTGTAATAAGCTCCTTTTCCTTTCAGGATATTAGACATTGGAAAATTTGAGGCTGGTGTGCTGATAGTGAAAGTAATTAGGTAGCATTGGCTGCAAATTGAAAGTTGTATGAGAGGAAAATAAAAATATATGTAAAGGGAAGGAAGTCTATAATATTAGGAAAGTCTCTCTGCCTCCTAAGGTCATGGGTGAGACACACTCAGGTGAGTTTGAGTAGAAGAAGAGGAGTGTCTGGACCTAATATTGTATTTGTTTCAAGAATGTGCCCTGCCTTGGCTGAGCAAGGTGGCACATGCCTGTAATCCCAGTGGCTCAGGAGGCTGAAGCAGGAAGATTTATAGTTCAAAGCCAGCCTCAGCAAAAGTGAGGCACTAAGCAACTCAGTGAGACCCTGTCTTTAAATAAAATAAAAAATAGGGATGGAGATGTGGCTCAGTAGTAGAGTGTCCCTGATTTCAATCCCCAGTAACCCCCTCCTCCCCCCCAAAATAAACAAGAATGTGCCCTGCCTTTCCATAGTCAGAGTCCAAACCTGCATCAGCCCCGCCCTCTCCCCCACTAATAGGGGATCTTCCAATCAGAAGTGTTTTTCTCTTGTTCTTTGGATCTTCATATATCTGTCTAGCCTCATTCACCCCCATACCTATAGCATGGTTAAGTCAACAAAACTGAACGGGCACAATCTTTTTTCTATGGCATTTATTAATGGTTCTTTTATACACAATAGATCTAATACCATATTGATCCAAGTAGTCACATACTACATTCCCATTAACTCTCAGAATTCTAAACACTAAATCAGAGGTATCTCATCCTGGTTGCCTTTGTTATAAAGACAATCCTATTTTCTACTAATGCAGCAAATATGCTTGTGGATACAGAGTTAGAAGGGGCTGGCTAAAAGCTTATCCATTTATTTCACTAAAGAAGGCAGGCTGTTCAAGTATCATTTCTCACATATCCCAGCAAATAGAAGTATTATTGCATTTCCGCAAACGGAAAGCACATTTCTAATGTCAGATTAAATAATTTTAGAAATATAATCATTATTCAATCTGTTTTAGAGATACGCTGCTGGAGATAATGCCTGCTTTCCACACATTGATTCTACATTTGCTTCTTCAAAGATTGCAAGACATTTTGCTGATAATTCGTATTCTAGAGTAAAGGAAGGCACACTATTACTATCCTTTTTGATAGCGATGAAAGATTCCAAGGAGGCAAGCTGTGACAATGAAATAGAAATTAGATGAAAGCTTCAAGTCCAAGATTGCTGATAATAACCTTGGATACTCGCTTAACCCGTTGAGCTCACTTTTCTCAGTCATGCATTTTTTTCATTCAACATATATTTCTTGAAATATGTGCAAATGTTTATAGCCAGAAGAATCTCAAAAATAAAGCACTAACCCTAGGGTTCAGGGAGGAACAAATCAAAAGGCTTGGACTTCATTTCATTCAAGACAAGTCGCTTCCAAAGTAATTCAGAATATTTTTGACATTCAAGATTAGGATCAAGTTACACCTGATGCTCCAGCTCGGGCCCCTCCCCTCTGGCTTGAGGACAGATTGCATATCGAAGTCAGTCCCATGACTTAGATCTTGTGTCCTTGCTTCATGATTCTTATCCATTTTCTGTCTTCTGTACAAGGTCTGAAAGAAAACTCTGGGATCTAGGAAAGAGAAGACCTGGCCATGCATGCCACATAGTAGGCACTCACGTCAAAATTGATTAATTGAATTGATTCTGTATTCTAGTTTGGATTTACAACCAATTAGATGATGTATAATTTTTGAGGGCAAGGTCCTAAACCTAATTTTCCCACATGTCATAGTGGAAATTTTAGACTAGATTGCCTTGACTGCCCTTTCTGCTCTAAAATTCTATAATTTTATTATTTCATATCATAGCTTTACCCTTGACTTATATCTTCCAGCATAGGGCTCGAAACCCACTGTAACTGCTCTGTAAAAGAACAGTAGAGTTCATTTGTCCTCTGAGTTTGTCCTTATCTATGAAGGTGAAAATAGCCAGAACTGTCTTGTATATTATGTAAAATAAAGACATGAGGTGCCTAGAAACATTTCTGACAAACAGAAGGCAACCAACAAATGATTGTTGTTGTTATTTTTATATTAAATTATAGTTTTCTCTCTACTCTTTAAGCTAATAAAGATTTGCTCAATTGATTAGGCTTGTATTAACTACAATATATATCATGTAGCTTGAAAATCTTCAGTCATGGTATTCAACATTGAGCAAATTCAGATTCCAATAATGGTTCAGTCTCTTACTGGTTGTATAAACTTGGATGGCCCATTCAGAACCTCAGTATCCTCGTCTATAAAATATGGATAATTATACCTCTCTTGCTGGTTCTCTGTGAAGATTAATTGTATGTGAATAATCTGCCATAGAGATGTCTTAATAAATACTAATATAATCATAAATTTGTGGCATTAGACAAGGATGGACCCTGGGTTTTATAACTTTATCCATGGAAGAGAATAAGTATTCATAGGCTATTAAATTCTATTTTCCCAGTTGAAGCCTACCTACAATGATTACTGACAACATTTGCCATAATGGTTTTTATTTCCCCACCTCACCTTTATGTGGAAACTCCCAAATTATCAGAGAGTTGATAACAAATGGGTGAGAAACAGGTTCTAAGGATAAGGACAGTTAACTGCAACCCAATCCCAGTCTCAGTGTTGCTAAGCACAGGTGTGGAATACCTATGCAATGCAAACCAGTGGGTTATACAAAAGTCATTTTGATTTGACTTTGAAATGAAGCTTGAGATACTTTGGCAACAAAATTCCTCTCTAATTAAGCTCTGTCTAGGATAAAAATCAATTTCTGTTTCCTGAGCTCACATCAACTGAGAGGCAGCTCAAAAACCTATTTGGTTTCAGAGAAGCCCACTTTGCTTCAGAAAACCTTTAGTGATCCACCAGTTGCACAGGACAAGAATTCATCTATTCATTAAGTGGAAAATGTTCAGAGAATATTGATTCTATGAATTTGGCAGGCACTAGCTAGTCCCAGTTACAAACATCTGTGTCCTTCTTGGCCACCTCTGAGTCTGGGAGCAGCTGTTGGGGACATCCGATTGCTGACTTTGTTGGCATTGTTTTTTGTGTTAGTCAGCTTTCTATTACTATAACAAATACCTGATATAATCAATTCATAAAGAGAAAAAATTGCCTGGGAATGTAGCTCATTGGTAGATTGATTGCCTAGCATGTAAGAAGGTCCTGGGCTCAATCCCCAGTACTGCAAAAAATAAAATAAAAATTAGATGGGGGTGATGGGAAAGAGGGAGAGAGTTTTAGAGGTTTTAGTACATGCTAGTTGACCTTGTTGCTTTTGATGGGGCAGCTCATCCTCACAGCTAAACATCATTATGTCCAGGAATTGAAAACAAGAAAAAGGAATAAGCCAGGCTCCCATTATCTCCCTCAAGGACATGCCCTTAATGACTTAAAATCTCCCACTAGGCCCCCCTCTCAAACTTTCCACCCACCACCCCCAATTGTGCCAAGCTGTGGACCAAGCCTTTAATACTTGGGCTTTGTGGGTCTATTTAAGTCCAAACTGTAGCAGTTGTAGAAGGAGGCTCTGTCCAGGGGCTCCAGACCCTTTCCTGAGGAAGGCCCATCTTGTTGGGACTTTTGTTAGCTGAGGGTTGAGGGATGGGGATACCTCTGCAGGGCTAGTTAGCCCCAGTGGAAAGCAGAGCTCTGTTTAGACCATAGCTAATAAAAGACCCAACTTTTAAAGGCTGTCCATTTTAGAACCAGAAAAGGAAAAAAAATTGCAGCTCAAAAGGAAGAATGTTTTAAAGGGCATCTCACTTCATTCTTATTCTAACTTCAAAACCAACATCAAAACCCATCAGTTCAAGTGCCTGAAGCAGGTGTTTGTGCCTGAGATGTCTGAAATAGGTCAGTACTGACCCAGTGAAGGAAGAAGAAAGCTGCATTTACTTTTAGGTGGATGAGATAGACTCATTTTTAATATTTCATTTTATTATATATTTTGTTATATAAAGTGTAATAGTCCTTTTATGTGTGTGTGTGTGTGTGTGTGTGTGTGTGTGTGTCATAGTCCTTAGTTCTGAAACATTTCAGGGAAATTATGTAAAAAATGAGTTAAACTCTTTCACATCTGACAGTACTTGCACTCCAGTGGTAAGACTTTTAGAAACAAAATTTAGTGACCTTTGGAATCCCCGCCCACAGTTACTCCTGAAAAGCAAGTTTTTCGATTGACTTTCTTTGAAGGAAGGTAAGTTTGGGACATTAAGTGATGTGAAGCTTTTGTTCCAGAGTGGGCTGGGAAGAAGAAAGTGACACAACAGTGAGAGGGGAGAAGCCATGCCTGCCTTAAGTGTTGAAAAGATATTGTGTGCATGTACATTCTGCCTGGAGGATAGTGGAATTATTCAGTTCTTTCTCCCTGAACAGTCTCTGCTCTGCACACCCTCACTTCTCACCATTCTTGCTTCATTGCCTCAGGGGAGGTACAGGTCAAGATGAGAAGCAAAAAAACTATAGGTCATTCTGAGTTTGTTTTCCAAAATCCTAACTCTCTGGAAGAAGAACAGGCAGAGTTCTGAGAGATGTAGGAGGGAGAGAAGGCTTTCCTCTACATTAGAAAAGAGATTTCCCCAGGTGTCTACTCAGGGGGAGAGGGTACACTGTAGGCCTCTGCTGGCTTCTGTGCAGGACTAGAGGGCCCTGCTCTGAGGAGGATGTCAAGCTTCAGGGACATGACTTCAGAGGGTACCTAATGAGGACACACCCAGGTCCTGAGTACCCAGCTTGGATGATATATGGCAGATCCAGAACCTCCAACGCTCCTACTGTGGGGTTCCTGCAGTATTAGGGACTGAATATTTATGTTCTCTTGAAATTCATATATTGAAGCCTTAATCCCAATGGATGGTATTAGCAGGTGAAGCCTTTGGGAAATAATTATACTTAAAATAGGTATGAGGGGTGAGATCCTCATGATGGGATTAGCACCCATGTAAGAGAGTAAGATGAGTACTCTTTCCTCGTACACACACACTGAGAGAAGATCATCTGTGTTAGCTTTTCAATGCTGTGACCAAGAGACCTGACAAGAACAACTTAGATTACAAAAAGTTTATTTTGGGTTCACAGTTTCAGAGGTTCAGCCTATGGTTGGCTGGCTCCATTGCTCTGAGCCTAAGGCAAGGTTAGAGCATCATGCCTGAAGGACAGGGCAGAAGAAAGTTACTCATCTAATGATGGCTGGGAAGGAGAGAGTGAGGAGGGGAGGGGAGGGGAAGGGAAAGGAAGAGAAGCGAAGGGAAGGGAAGGGAAGGGAAGGGAAGGGAAGGGAAGGGAAGGGAAGAGAAAAGACAGAAGGGAAGAGGCCACAGGGAAAATGAACACTTTTAGTGCATGCTCCCAAATCCCCCTCCCTTCAGCCATGTTTCCACCTGCCTACATTTACCACCCAGTTAGTCCATTCACACTAGGATGGACTGGTTAGATTATTGTTCTCATATCCTGATCATTTCACCTTTGAGTATTCCTGCATTAACACAGGAGATTTGGGGGCTGGGGCTGTAGCGCAGTGGTAGAGCGCTTGCCTAGCATGCGTGAGGCACTGGGTTCGATCCTCAGCACCACATTTAAATAATAAATGAATAAAATAAAGATCTATCAATATCTTAAAAAAATATTAAAAAAAAACCACAGGAGATTTGGGAGAACATCTCATATCCAAACCATAACATTCTGCCCTAGGGCCCCCAAAATTCATGTCTGTCTCACAAGGAAAAATACATTTAGTCCATCTCCAAAGTCCCATAGATTTAACTTTCCAGTATTGCCCAAAAGTCCAAGTCAAAAGTCTCTTTGAAACTCAAGACAAACTGTTGGCTATGAGCCCCTGTAAAAATCAAAAGCAAGTTACATATTTCCAATATACAGTGGCACAGAGTAAACATTTCCATTCCAAAAAGGGCCAAACTGCAAGTTTTTAGAATATTTGGGCTCTGCTATCTGTTCTCATTTCTCATAGTACTGGATAAAAAACTGCTGGCAAAATCCATGCCACTATCTGAATGCTGATGGATAGATTACTTAGTCCATCGACTTCAAATTTGTCTTCAAACAAAGTCTCAGGACATAGGCAAAGTGTAGATAAGTTCTTTGCCAAAATACATCATGAATGGCCTCTAGTCCAATCTCCAAAAGAATTTTCATTCCCCCCGAAACCTCATGAACACAGTCTTTACTGTCTGCATTCCTATCAGCATTCTGATCTTTTGAGCTCCCACCAGAATTGCCCATTAACCTCGGCTTACAGCATTCAACAGCTTCTCCAGCCTGAATCTCCAAACTTTTCTAAGCACCTCCATAAACCAGTTCCAAAGACTTATGAACCACATGATCAGGTTAGTCATAGCAACAACCCCATTTCTCAGTACCAATTTCTGTGTTAGTCAGCTTTTTGTTGCTATGACTAAAATACCTGAAGAGAACACCATAGAAGAGGAAACTCATGTTGAACTCATGTCAGAGGTTCAGTCCATGGTCAGTCAACTCCATTGCTCTTGACCTAAGATGGGGCAGAACATCATGGCAACAGTAGAGGAAGGCTGCTTACCTCATGTCGGCTAAGAGGGAGTGAGAGAGAGAGAGAGAGAGATTAAGGAAGGGGTTTCAGGGAAGATGAACCCTTTTAGGGCAGATTCCCAGTGATCCATCTCCCCCAGCCACACCCCACCTGTGGTTATCATCCAGTTAGTTAGTCCATTTAACTTAGAATGTACGATTAGGTTACAGCTCTCATATCCTACCTATTTCACCCCTGAATATTCCTGCATTAACACAACAGCTTGCTGGGTGTGGTGGCGCACACCTATAATCCCAACAATTTGGGAGGCTGGGGCAGGAGGATCACTAGTTGGTTTTGGGCAGATAATCCATGCTGGCTGGAGATTAATGTCTAATATGCAAACGTTTCCATTTAAAAAAAGAAAGAAAGAAAAAGGAGTTATTTTTAACTGTACTTGTATAGACACTAACCAAATCAGCTTTTTTCACGGCATCCATGAGATCCATAAATTCTGGAGCAATCCTGCTCCCTCTAACTGGAAAGCACCTGATGGACTCTTTTGGATTTGTGGAAAAAAGACATATACTCACCTCCCAACAAATTGGAGAGGAACATGTACTATTGATACTATTAAACCTGGATTCTTTCTACTGCCCAATGCAACTGGAAAAGACCTAGTAATCCCCTTGTATGAGGATATAAGGCTAAGAAACAAAGAGGTCCATGGGAAAGAACATGATCTGAGAGGTCACCAATCTTGGGGTGAAAATGATTGCCCACCCCAGAGGATTATTGCCACTTATGGTCCTACTACCTGGGCACAAGATAGCATTTAGGGCTATAGAATTCCTATTTACATGCTAAACAATTATTCACTTACAAGCTGTTCTAGGAATTATTATTAATCAGACTGCCACAGCCTTTGACCTCCTAGCCACACAACAAACCCAGATGTGAGTGGCTATCTATCAAAACCACTTGGCATTAGATTACCTACTGGCTGAGGAAGAAATATATGGAAAGTTTAACATCTTAGACTGTTGTATTCAAATAGATGATTATGGACAAGCAATTCAAGGATATAGCCAACAACATAAGAAAACTAGTACAAGTGCCAGTTCAAATCTGGAAGGACATTAAAGTTTGGGACCCAATCATACTTTTTGGAGAATGGGTTTCAACTCTTGGTGGATTTAAAAGCTTAATTGGTATAGTAAGTATTCTGCTGTTAGCTTGTTTATTTATCCCATGTTTGGCTCTATTGTGCATTAAAACTAGTGGGTCCAATTTAGAAGCCACTGTTGAAAGGAAGACTACAACCAAGGTTTTGGCATTATATAAGCCTTAAAGCCAAGATTATAGTAATGATGCTCTTAAATGTAAAGGATTAAATTATGAGGAGCATCATTAAAGAAAGGAATTGTAGCGGCACCCCCTCCTCCACAGAAAATATTAATTAAGCTTCTCCAGAAATCTGCACCATAATTGATCTTAAGACTATCAGCAAAAGCATCTCTACAAAAGAGTTCAATGTATTTAAACTTCCTATTTTCTGTTGCTCTATCTTACTTGGCCATCGGCCTGAAAGAGATCAGTGCTGTAGGTGCTGAATGCCCCTTTACTAGTTTTTTCACAAACATTTATGGACTATCTAGTATAGTAATATACTATCTTATAGAAGTGTTTTTGCAAATGCAAAATGTGGGAGGAAAGACAGATCCTTTAACAAGACCTCTGGCCTTGGGCCTCTGCTTCACACAAATGTTTATTTCAAAGATAAGAGAAGATGTTACTAATTGGGCTCCATGGTAACAGCTGGCAGAGGAGGAAATAAAGAGGAAAAGAAGCTCTCCCCTTCTCAGGTGCTATCCTTGAAGTGTTAACTTACCCAGAACAGTGAAAGAAAAAGCTGCTTTTTTTCATATTTAATTTATTTATTTGTTCTATTTAGGCTTACATGATAACAGAGTGCAATTTGATTCATTGTACATAGATAGAGGATAACATATCAATTCTCTAGTTGTAAGTTGTATAGAATCACAACATATACGCAGTCATACATAAAGTTAGGGCTATGATGACCATCATATTCCACCACCTTTACTGTTCCCATGCCCCCTCCCCCCTTACACCCCTGTGAACAGAGTTCCACCATTGTTCCCATGACCTTCCCCACATTATGGATCAGCATCCACTTATCAATGAGTACATTTGGCATTTGGTTTTCTGAGATTGGCTTACTTCTTAGCATGATATTCTCCAACTCCCTCCCTTTACCTGAAAATGCCATAATTTTATTCTCTTTTATTGCTGTGTAATATTCCACAGTTTCTTTATCCAGTCATCTATCAAAGGGCATCTAGGTTTGTTCCACAGTTTAGGTATTGTGAATTGAGCTGCTATAAACATTGAAGTGGCTGCAGCACTCTAGTTTGCTGTTTTTAAGTCTTCTGGGTATAGACCAAGGAATGGGATAGCAGGCTCCAATGGTGGTTCCATTCCAAGTTTACTAAGGAATCTCCATACTGCTTTCCAGATTGGTTATACCAATTTGCAGTTCCACCAGCAATGTATGAGCAGGCCTTTTCCCCCACAACCTTGTCAACATTTATTGTTGTTTGTATTCTTGGTAATTGCCATTCTGACTGGCATGAGATGAAATCTTTGTTTTGATTTGCATTTCTCTGATTGCTAGAGATGTTGAACATTTTTTTATATGTCTGTTGATGGATTGTATATCTTCTGTGAAATTTGTGTTCAGCTCTTTGGCCCATTTATTGATTGGGTTGTTAGTTTTTTTGGTGTTAAGCTTTTTGAGTTCTTTTTTTTTTTTTTTTGGTACTAGGGATTGAACTCATGGGCTCTCGGCCACTGAGCCACATCCCCAGCCCTATTTTGTGTTTTATGTAGAGACAGGGTCTCACTGAGTTGCTTAGCACCTTGCCATTGCTGAGGCTGGCTTTGAACTTGCGATTCTCCTGTCTCAGCCTCCCAAAGTACTGGGATTACAAGCGTGAGCCACCGAGCCTGGCTTGAGTTCTTTACATATCCTGGAGATGAGTGCTCTATTGGATGTGTGTGTGGCAAAGATTTGTTTCCAGAATGTCGGCTCTCTGTTCACTTCATTGATTGTTTCTTTTGCTGAGAAGAAGCTGAAAAAGCTGCTTTTGTGTGAACTTCTGCAGACTGAGAACTTCTGAGCCCCTCCATTTACACGCTGGGTATAAAGTTCTGAAACTGCCTGAACTCAAGGTTCAGGGGAATTGATTGATTACAGCAAAAGCTTCACCCTCTGAACCAACTGCAGTCAAATAAAACTGTTTCCTGCTATCTTGGGTGCCTTGTCTCATCTGTCCGTACAACAACATCACTAGGTTGGCAATGGTGGAATTTTGTACAAAAAAGAGGGGAAAACTACATGTTGCAGTATGATTTGGGAAAAGGAAATACTAATTTCTCCTCCTCTTCCTTCTCTCTTGCCTCCTTTTTCTCCCCTCTCCCCTTCTTCCTCCTTCTTTTCCTTTCTCTCCTTCTCTTCCTTTGGTAGATGAGCTATGTTCAATATGCAGCCAAACAGAAAAATTGACACTGAAGGGCCTAAAGGGTTTCTTTCTATACCCCCCAGCATGAAATATTGAGCTAGATACTGTGTCATCCTGGAACTATGGTACCTGTCATTGCACTGTCATGAACAATTTATTGAATCGAAGCAGTGTAGGATAACTGCTTTATCAGCAGAATCTGAAGTTGCTGGTTGTTGGCACAAGTAATTCTTCCTTAAAAATGAAATTTTTCCGTTCATTTCCATCCTTAAAGTTGCAAGGAAAAGTTGGAAATATGCTATATATCTTGAATTTTAGAGATGGAAGGAATCTAAAGAGAAGTGATTTTAATCTTTTTTAATGATAATCCAAAGTAAGAACTATATTTACATATGAATCCCCATATATACATGTTCTAATATCCAATGTCTGTCATATTATCACTTATTGTTTATTGTGTTTCATATTTTAATGTTTGCTTTGACCCATTAAATTGTTTTGATACACTAATGGGTCATGACTTAAAGTTTGAAAAACACTGTTTGAGGGGCTGAGGATTTAGCTCAGTTGGCAGAACACTTGTCTAGGATGCACAAGGTCCTGGGTTCAATCTACAACACCACACCCACACACACACACAAAAAAAAACATTGTTTGAATTAAAGATGAAGATGAAATGACATGTCTAGGATCATATAGAAAACATATGGAGAAATTAGTGATAAGGGACAAGGATGGAACTCAGGTTTTCATTTCATTGGCTCTCATGCACCATTTAACTAGTGAATTCATAAATAAACCATTAGATGTTTCATTTTGGAATAAATAATGTTTGACAAAGTCAAACCAGCTAGTGAGTAGGATTGTGACCACGGTTCTTATTTAATCAAAGCATTACCAGTAGCTATTGTTCATTCTCCAGTTCACAGCATCAGAAGATAAAAGGACCCAGGTGGCTTTCATCTTCCATATCTCTTCATTCATCCATTTGACAAAACTGATGTTTGAGAGGAATGATGTTTGAGATACAAAGATGATTGGTCCCCAACTTCTGCTCTCAAGGAGGTCACAGTCCAGTAATTTATAATGTGAGATACACTGTCACACGGTCACCATGGGCTATTAGGGCACCACTGAGGAGAGTATGTAAATCAAATTTGGTGATCCAGGAAGACTTCCTAGAGTGACAGTTCAGTCAAGTTTGAAGAGAGACTGTTAACTGGCTAGATGAAGTTTGAATAAAGCCATAAAAATAGAGCAAACGGGAAATTTCAAGGCAAGGAGGAAATAGGATGCAGTGGAGAGAGGCAGAGACAGGAGTGGAGGATAGTGAGGTCAGTAGAGCTCAAACACGAAACTTTACGTACTGACACACACAAGCTTACACATACAAACACTACACAATCTTTGAGAGCCAAAGAAGCAGCTTACTGACCAAGTTTATGTTCTCAACTCTCTGGTGGCCAGAGCAGTGAGGATGGAATGGAGGTGGAGAGCAGGGGAGAGGCCATCTCTCCCTTTCTCAGTGTCATACATTCCTCTTTTGTAAACAATATCTTCCAACCCTTGTATATAAACTCCCATTTGATGGAAAGATCTCATTCCTGGACTTTCTGTTTTCCTAAGACAACCCTGTATTTCCTGGCACAATCTTGTGGATTTAAAAACCCACTTAGATGATCCCTCTAATATCAGGTTTCATACATCTGTGACTTCCTAGTGATGACCTCTATTCTACCTTCATCACCAGAAATATGATCATGCTTTAGACCAGGTGCGGTGGCACACGCCTGTAATCCCAGCAGCTCGAGAGGCTGAAGGAGGAGGATTGTGAGTTCATAGCCAGCCTCAGTAACTTAGTGAGGCCCTAAGCAACACAGTGAGAGCTTGTCTTTAAATAAAATACACAAAAAGGGCTGGGGAGGTAGTTCAGTGGTTAAGTGCCCCTGAGTTTAATCCCCGGTACCAGGGGAAAAAAAAAGATTATGCCTTAGTTCACACCTGCCCTGAAATTTTCCAGGTCTTATCTTATGAAACTGCTCATATTCATTTTACTTTGCCCTGCCTCCAAATTCTGGTATTATTGATTGGTCCTATGTGCTAGAAAATGCACGTGGAGAGGAGGACACCAAATTTACAATGCATAAGCCTTGTGCTCAGGAATATCCTAGTCATGAGATAGACAAGTAAAGAATTACAATCCACAGTCACATATGCTGTGCTGTTACCAGTGACACTAATGGTAGTAGTAATAGAAGTAAAAATTATTATCTGTTTGATGCTTTCTATGACTAGGCACTCTTCCATATGTTTTATGCATATGAATTCAGTCCTCTTAATAGGTAAATGTTATTTATCTGGAAGGTGGTGGGGTCAGGATTCAGAGTCAGACAATCTGGCTCCAGAAGCCATCCTTATAACCACCACCCCATACCATCAATTATAAGGGGACACACATTTTGCTGTGGGAGTCCCTTAGAGGACATCTCCTGGAGGAGATGACCCTTGCCATTAGTCTTGAAAGGTAATGTGGGTTTAATCAGTTGGAGCTAGTAGGTTGAAAGAAGGTGATCCATGTTGGAAGAATAAAAAATGGGAGGCAGAGAACACTATGGGTAAAGCAAATGATTTGGCCTGGCTGGAATGTAAAATGTGTTGTGGGAATAGCAAGACAGCTGGGCACCCCAGAGGGCATTCGCTCAGTATCATTCTTACAGCATTTGCATTGAGCTTCACACTAGAATCACCTGTCTGTTTTATCCTCCGTCAGATTTTAAGCATCTCTCCTGGACCTAGAGTAAAGCTTTTCACATAGTAACCCCTCATTGATTTACTTACCCAACTAATTCCAGGAAGATATTAAGGCAGATTACAAGTGTATACTTGGAAAATTGTGCAGAAAAGCCTTAGATTCAATCTCAAATGAATGCTGAGTCATTTCTTTTTTCTTTTTTTTTTTTTGGTACCGGAGATTAAACTCAGGGGTACTTGACCACTGAGCCACATCCCCAGCCCTATTTTGTGTTTTATGTAGAGACAGGGTCTCACTGAGTTGCTTAGCACCTCACCATTGCTGAGGCTGGCTTTGAACTTGCAATTCTCCTTTCTCAGCCTCCCTAAGTGCTGGGATTACAGGTGTGGGCCACCGTGCCCGGTGCTGAGTCACTTCTGTTGATGGGAAAAATGTAGACATTTGTGTGTCAAAGAGGCCAGAGGTCACAGAGAGGAAGAGGGTAGTTTCAGGAAGGACTGGAATAGCAAGCCAGGAGAGGCAGCAAGCTATCAGGCACATGGTGAAGAGGAGGAGTGAAAATCACCTTCTGATTAGAGAGCAGAAATAGAAAGAACTGCAGAAGTGATCAAAAGTGCCCTGGGAGTTTATTCCCAGGCAAGGCGTTCTGCTCCAGGTAAACATTTCTGGGTCTGCGTATATTGCAGGCGACTGACCCAGGCAATAGGCAGAGGCAGCCAGAAAACTCATTGCAAACATTTGCAGTGGACAGTGCCCTGGACACCAGCACTCAGGCATCCTTGGCTGGGGACCATCATATCTCTTAGGATGCCACAAGCCTTATGGTTGCTTAGTTTTGTTAGACCTACAGCAGGGATAACATCCTCTTGGAGTGAGTTCAAATGGAGCTTGGTTTCAGCCAAGCAGCAAATGGGATCGGGTTATGCCATGAATTTACACCTGAACTACACTTCCAGGATGATGTTCTGAAAAAACATCAGCATCCAGCTGGACCTTGGTTGCCCCTTTGAAGCTTCTTCTGGGCAGGGTAACTCTATAGCTCATGAACATTACCAGTGGGATCCACATGCAAATGTTCTTCTGCATTTTATTAGATCAATCACTTTCTAGAAAAATCTCTCTGAAACTCAGTGTTCTCATCTGTAAAAGGGGAATTGAAAGACCCGAGCTAAAATGAACCCCATGACAGGCTTTGGACCCTCCAGAAAAACTAGTAGGCCTGAGTTTTGGTTCTGGGAAAAGACACACATTGCTCAAGGCTGAAGCCACTCTGGGACCACCCTCAGAGTAGACAAAGAGGTTAAGAATCACATACCTGGCATTCCTGAGGTCTGAGTCTGCCTAAACCCCACGTGAGGCACTTAAACTCACCTTGTAGTTGGTCATTTTCAAAAAATTCCCAAAAGCCATGATTGGGTCCCGCCAAATGTTACAGACACCCCTCAAACTCTGAATGGTCACTATTGTCACCATAGGTGCTGTACAATTGTAATTGGTGCTTGTGTAATGATGTGATGCATACGTCATGTCCACTGCCACCACCTGTCCCCTCCCCCTATAAAAACCTGCTCAGCCATTATTTGGGGCTCTCTGCATGGACCCGCTGTGTCAGTGAAGTCTGAGAGACTGAGCTTAAGCCTGAATAAAGGATCTTTGCTTTTACATACGTGCCTTGGTCTCCCTGGTGGTCTTTGGGGACTCCATGATCTGGGCATAACAGAATATCTTCTCCAAAGAGCTGATATCAGGATTAAGTGTGATTATAAAATATCTAAAGTGGTACATGATACCACAAATTATTAAACATTCCACAACTTATTATTTTTTACTTTAAAAGCCTTTGACTTTTCCTGTGTATGAATTGTAGCACACAACAAACTACATGTCAAGTGATTTTTGGATTTATATGTTTTCCTAATATTTTGTATTTGTTTAAAATAATTTGTTTTTAAACCATCCCTGATTTCGTCAGTGTTTTATTTTGTAATAACGTGGGTGAAACCACCTTCTTCTGTCTTGTTTGGGAGGCAGCAAGGCCCAGAACAGCTGTTGATGACGTTGTCTCAGCAGAACGGCACAGCTTGGCTCACATCAGATGGCAGGGCAAGAACACCCACAAGGAGAAGCGGGGAGCCCATTTCCATTATAATTCTGCACATGGCATTTCTCATGATACTCAAGTGAGACAAATGCAGAAAGGGTGACTGCAAGAAGAGCGGAAGCAGAAAAATAACAGGAGAGTGATGAGGACCTGGAGGCTGGGAATAGAAGCCAGCATGACCTTGATTTTTGGCTCTATGGAATTCCTGTTCTAAGACCTTCTTACACTTTTTTCTCACTTTGCCCTTACAATGACTTTGTGAAACATGGCCTATTATCTTTGTTCACTGATGAGGAACGTACATCTCAGTGACTTTAAGCGTCTGGCTCAAGACAGTGCAGGGAAGCTTTGTATTCATATCTTTCTGATTCCAGAGCTCATTCTCTTACTGGGAAGAACAACAAAGCTGCAAGGAGACTAGGCCAGAATCTGCACCAGATATGTGTTCAGGAACCAGATCTCACCTTCCTTATGGTGACATCCAAAGGTTAGATAGGATGATCCTCATGGTGCTTCCACCCCCATGTGCTGCCCTTATCACTTTGGGAAGCTCTGCTCATTGAGTCAGGGAAGCAACAAGAAAATGCATGGGGTTAGCTACTTACTAGATACCCGATGCTATCTCTTAGTATATGTAATTCATATATAAATTTTCACCCAATCTTCAATTATGAAAAATATCACTTTGCTTCAATAGTTTTTAACATTTAGTCATATTCGATTCTTCTATGAAGAATCTATGTGTTTGTCTGCCTATCTAACTGCATTTTTTTTTTTTTTTTTTTTTGGTACCAGGGATTGAACTCAGGGGTACTTAACCACTGAACCACATCCCCAGCCCTATTTTGTGTTTTATGTAGAGACAGGGTCTCACTGAGTTGTTTAGCGCCTCGCCATTGCTGAGGCTGGCTTTGAACTTGCAATTCTCCTGTCTTAGCCTCCCAAAGTGTTAGGATTACAGGTGTGCGCCACTGCACCCGGCTCTCTAAATGCATTTTTTAAGTTAAGGAGAGAAGACATCTTGAAACATCACCCCTAAATATTTCACCCTGCATCTTCTAAGAGTAAGGCCATTCTCTTACATAACCCTTATACCATTATTATATACAAGAAAATTAACAGAGCTCCCTATTGATTATCAAGTTTAAAATCCTGTTTGGATTAAAATTTCCTTGTCTCCAAAAGGTCTTTCATAGCTTTCGTTTTTTGAATAAAGACTCAGACAAGTTTCACTTATTGTATTTGGTTAAGCAAGTTAAACAAGAACAGTCCCTCAATCAAGTTAAACAAGAACAGTCTCTTAATCTTTGGTTTGTTTGTTTTGTTTCAACATTGACCTTTAGAAGAGTCTGGGCCAAAGTTTGTGAATTAACCTACATTCTGGATTTGTCTGATTGTTTCCTCAGGGTGTTAGTTCACTGTCCCCATCCCTAAATTTTTTCCTGTGAATGGGAAATTGAATCTAAAGGCTGGATTGAAGTTATATTAAACATTTTGGCAGGGATATTTCTAAAAAGGTAGGGGAAATAATTTTTTCTCTTTAATTGCTAATTTGCAGAATAAGGAGTGGTTATATCAATTGCAAGGGCAAAATAGTTTTCTGTCTTTCTTTGAACAATCTTATGGACCATCAAATTTTACTTACTTAATTTCAATAACCAGTTGCAGCCATTTCTTTTGGTTTTCAGGTTACTCCAAAATTGGCCAAATGGAGCTCCTTCAAGCTGGCTAGCTCCTGTGTCCTTTTGGCGTGTTCCTATCATTCTGTTAGGCACTTCTCAGTTTTGCGGTAGAAGAAAACAACTGGATTCACTTTGGGCTTTTTCTGTACCAAACTCAGAACCAGCCATTTCTCCAAGGAAGCCTGGGACCTTGCATTGGAGAGTAGTAGTTAAAAACTGAGATCAATGTACTCAGTGAGCTCACTGCCATTGGCATGTCATTGCTTCTAAGCTCTTTCAGAGGCCAGTGCTAGCAGATACATTTATTTAAATCATGAGTTCACGGACTGGGGTGTAGTTCTGTGGTAGAGAGCTTGTCTAGCACACACGAAACCTTGGTTTCAATCCCAGCACTGCAAGAAAACAAAAACAAAACAACAACAAACCATAAAGACGTGAATTTGTATTGAAATTTCTAAATAAAATTTAATATTATGGGATTTTTTTAACTTTAAAAATTTTATATTTGTACCTCTTTCCTCTTAAATAGAAAATTTCATGTTCTAATAACACTAACATATTTGCTTTTTGCCATGGTCTACAATATATGTGAAGTAGATTTAAAATTGAAATAACAGGAAATTATTGACCTTTTTGGCATTTTTTTGTTCTTAGAATATATTTTACTAAGGATGAATAATTAAGAGTCCGTGTTCCAAAGTCATTTGAAAGAATCATTTTCTATGTATATTTTGTTGCTCATGTGATACACAGGGTAATTTGATTCAGCTTGATTTATATGTAGTTTGCTTTTCTAAGGAAATTTTATATTTGAACAGGTAAGACATATTTGAGCCATTAGGGGCTCAAGTTCAAAATCATAAACAATATATTCAGAAAAATTGACTATATTCATCCATATTTCCTCCACCCTATTTCACTTCCTTCCTGCCTCCTGATCTCTCTAAATAATCAATTATTTTTCTTTTACTTTGATATTTTATTGTATCTCTGTACTCCCCTCCATACAAAAGACAATAAACAAGATTTATTTTTCAGTTCCTCGCTTTTTGCCTCCCTAACAGTATATGAAGAATCTACATATAACTTCCTTGTTCTCTCTTGTTATTACCTACTTCAGTCCACAATCCTAATACTGTTGTTACTATTTGGTGTTAAACAGTTTAGCTTATATCATTTTAGTCGTGGCCCCTTTTGCCCTCATTCATACCCTGCTGGTCCCCATAAGCATCGAAGGTTTTGACTCCTGCTAGGGCTTTGCAGATATGCAGAGGGAGGAAATGTCAGGTACAACTGACTCCTAGAGGATTCATCCAGCCAACTCCGCTTGCTTTCGGAAGGCATGAGGGAAAACAGGAATACAACTCTGCTGCTGTTCACCCTGGGCTTTTTCTTCTTCAGATGGGAAATAGGGAAGGAATGAAGGAGGATAGACGTACAGCTTCAGTGCAGCCTGGTTTTAATTCTGTATTGATTCCCTTGACCTCTCTAGTAGGCACACATGGGAAACATTTCCCTCTTGGGCTAATTTAAGAAAAAAAAAAGGACTATAGGACTTACTAACCTTCGGAAGTCACACCATTTGATTTTAATGGAAAGCGAAGAAAGATTTTATTGCACAAGGAAGCTGAAATTTCCATTTTCAAAAACCAATGTTTCAGTTTTTTCACAATATCTTAAATATATATAAATGAATTCTCTGCTTTTCTCCTGCTCATCTCCAAAGCTCACAGCATACACATGCCCTAGTTTTCTTTCCTCCATTCAGTGCTTGTAGGAGTTTGGTGCTGACTCTTTTTAATGGATAAATATAGTTTTATTGCTTTATTAGAGGTAAAGAGATTAATGTTTGATGGGATTCTATAACTTTTCTAAGGTCATACAGCTTGTAAACAGAGTATTTGCAAATGATAACAAGCAAGGAAAAGAGAGTCAAATTCTAGAGTCCCTGCTATTAAACATTACATACTATAGTAACCATAGTATCTGTTACCGATGTCTGTGCTATGGTTTGGTGTTTGACTCCCAGGGACAGAGGTGTTGGAGGCTTGATTTTCAGTGTGGCGGTGTTGAGGTGATGGACTTGTAAAGGAACTAGCGACTAGGCTGGTCGTTTAGCTCTGTGTTTGAATGTTGAGGCCATGGGTTCAATCCCTAGCAGCCTCCCACCCTGCAACACACAAAGTGTTGGAGACTAGTGGGAGGCCCCAGGTTATTAATGGCATGTCCTCAGAAAGAACTCTTGCTCCTGCCACTTAGGTGCCATCTGTCTTCACCAGAGATGATCTTATGCTGGTGCCATGTCCTGAAATCTCCAGATCTGTGAGTTAAATATACCTCTTTTCTTTATAAAATTACATAGCCTTGGGTATTTCTTTGTAGTAACAGAAAATGAACTAATATAATCTGGAGCTATTTATCTTAGACACTCACTGTTATGGGTGGTTATGACTTGGATCTAGAATGTTCCCTGAAAAACTCATGTTTTGAAAGCATGATGCCTAGTGCAGCAAGATTGAGAGGTGGGGTTTTAGGCAATGATTAAATCTCTGACCCATTTGCTGAATTAATCCACTGATAACTGAATAGTCTGCTGGGTGGTAACTGTAGGCAAATGCACGTGACTAGAGAAGATATTCCCTGGGGACATGCCTTGGGCTATATCTTTCCCTGGCCCCTTCTTTGCTCTCTCTGCTTCCCCAGCTGCCATGTGTAGAGATTTTCTCTGCATGCTCTTCCACCATGATGCCTCTACCTTGGAGCTGGCGGACCATGGACTGACTCCTCTGAAACTGTGAGCCAAAATAAATCTTTTCTCCTGGGTTGTTCTTGTCAGATATTGTTATCACAGCAACATAAAGCTAACTAACGTATGAGTTGAATTGTGTGCTCCCAAAATTCCTTTGTTGAAGGCCTAAGTACCTCAGAATGGATGAAGAAATTTGGACACACAGAAGAGACAGCAGTGAAGCATGACAGTGGAAAGATGAAGCAAGAACAAGAAAAATTGTGACTAAGGAGAGAGATGTCTAGATCATGGAAATTTAGACTTCAAAACTATGAGAATATAAATTTTTACTATGTAAGTCACTCAGTCTATGGCATTTTGTTATGGCAGCCTTAGCAAATAATTCACTCATCACATGCATTGCCACAGCAACATGCACACTGCTTGGAGGTATGGACACAAGGTCAATAATTGAGAACTTAGTCTTACACAGGCTGCTTTCCCTTTAGGTAAGCATTTTATCAAACTTATGAACCTGCCGTAGAGCAGTGTCAAGGAGAAACAGAACCAGAAATTTACCAAAAATAGCAAGACAGATTTTATTCTGGCTTCTGCAGTAAGGGAAAGAGACTCCAATATAAAATGAACCCATTTCTGCTAAAACAAAAGTGGTTCTGCCTTTATTGAAATGATAAATAAATGTTCTTTCTTTTGCAAACCTATTTTTGAAGCTCATTTTGTAGGTTGTGTCTCCTAATTCTGCCCTAATCTTTAAAAAAAAACGATGGATAAACTACTTTGGTTAAAATGTGAAGCTATTTTTGTTTGTTTGTTTGCCTTTCTCTAAGTTGATCTCCTTCTTATCTCTTGAGAGGATGTGCCAAAAAGAAAACATTCATGAGTGTGTTCATCAGACAACCAATGAACAATGACTGTTACCTGGATTATAAATTACTTATGTTCTAATACATGCAGAATAAATTAACCAAGCTGTCAGTATGCTACCTATTAGTCCTGGAAGGATAACATTTCACAGAAATCAGAAGATTTGTAAGAGAGTCAAAATATTTTTAAACCTTAAAGTCAGGAACATGGTGTAGCCATGATAATTTCCTGGCATGAAAGAAAGGGGAAAGTGTCCTGAAAGAGAATGGTAAAAGAAGACGAAGGGAGGCTGTAGCAGTAGCTCAGCGGCAGAGTGCTTACCTGTGTGGGGCACTAGGTTTGATCCTTAGCACCATGTAAAAATAAAAGAAAGGCATTCTGTCCATCTACAACTATGAAAACATTTTTAAAAAAAGAAGATGAAGAAGCAAATGACAGAAGGGGGAGAAGAGAAGTGAGGGAGAGTGCATGGAAGAGTAGAAAGGGTTTAGCCAGGTGAGGTTTGGCACAAGCCTGTAATCCCAGTACTTAGGGAGGCTGAGACAGGAGAATCGCAAGTTCAAAGCCAGCCTCAGCAATGGCGAGGCACTAAGCAACTCAGTGAGACCCTGTCTCTACATAAAACACAAAATAGGGCTGGGGATGTGGCTCAGTGGTCAAGTATCCCTGAGTTCAATCCCCAGTACCAAAAAAGAAAAAAAGAGTAGAAAGGGTTTGATCTATGTCACAGACCTAGGTCTGGTAGGAAGAACATGCAGCTGAGAGCTGGAAGGCATTTTTTCCAGTTCTATCTTCCGCACAGGGGCCGTACAGAGAATCTGAGGAATCTGGTTGTAAGTCATGCACTTTGTAAAATATAGTACCTCTTTTAATAGTAACTAAGAGTGCCTCTTTTAATTGTAGCTGCTAGAATTCTGCATATCATGTACCAGCAGTTTATCCAAGCACTTGTACTAGTTATGTCATTTCATTCTCACTCCAAGTCTAGGAATTAATTTTAATCATTATCTCAATTTTATTGATATTGAAACTGAGGCACAGATGCTGCTATGGTCTGATTTCTGAGTGTCTCCCCCAAATGCATTTTGAAGCCCAATGTAATGGCAATGGGAGTCTGAGTCTT
This sequence comes from Geosciurus inauris, assembly GCA_004024805.1. Classification (NCBI taxonomy): domain Eukaryota; kingdom Metazoa; phylum Chordata; class Mammalia; order Rodentia; family Sciuridae; genus Geosciurus; species Geosciurus inauris. The sequence goes on from PVHX01011191.1 coordinate 22,159, forward strand.
TGAAGAGATGACTAGGTCATGAGGATTTGACCTTCATTGTTTTAGTCAGCTTTTTTTTTTTTTTTTTTGCCACTGTGACCAAAAGACCTGACAAAAACAATTTTAGAAAGGAAAAGTTTATTTGGTGCTCATGGTTTCAGAGGACTCAGTCCATAGATGTCTGACTCCACTGCTAGGACCCAACGTGTAATGGAGGAAAGCAGATCAGGACACGATAATCAGGAAGCAGAGGACAAAACAAAAACAAGGACAAAACAAAAACAAGGACAAAACAAAAACACCAAAGGCACCCCTCCCAGTGACCCACCTCCTCTATCCACACCCTACCTGCCTACAGTTACCAACCAGTTAATCCATTTAAATGTGATGAATGGATTAACATACTGATTAGGTTAAGGCTCCCATAACCCAATCATTTCACCTCTAAACTTTCTTGCATTGTCTTACACGTGAGCTTTTGATGGACACCTCATATCTCAACCATAACAGACATGAATAGAATTACTGCCCTTATCAAAGAAACCTTGGAAAGATAGCTAGCTCCTTCCACCATAGGAAGAAATGGGAAGAAGCGAATTTCTATAAATCAGGAAATGGGCCCTCACCAGATACCGATTTTGGACTTCCAGCCTGCACAACTGGGAGAAATAAATTTCAGTTGTTTATAAGCCACTCAGTCTATGACATTTTGTTATAGCAGCCCAAAGAGACAAAGACATTTGTTAAGTAATTTCCCCAAGGTCATGCTAAGCCATTGACTAAGATAGTCATTATTCATTGGCACTCATCCTGTATTGTCTTTCTTGCCAGCAGAACCCCAATAATTTGGGTTGGTAATTAGCCCACCTCTCAACCCAGACCCAAGGAAAGTATGATATTGGATGTAAACCCATCTTGGGCTTCTAATCCCCTTCCCAGAATGTATTTTCCCAGCATTCCTTGCAGGTGGTTATGTGACCCACTTCTGACCAGTGAGCTGAGAGGCTTCTGGAAAAACTTTTCCTCTCTGATAAGAGGAAAGCATGTTTTCTACTTGTACTCTTCATTTCTTTCTAATTGGGTTGATGGTACAAAGATGCCATACTAGAGGCTGTGGCAGCCACCTTTTAAACATGAGGCAGCAAATCCAAGAAGAATGCCACTATGCTGAGGAGGGTAGAATGTAAAGTGGAAAGTCTCCTGGGCTTTGAGGATATTATTGGGTCCACTAAGATAAATGAGATTCACATCCCTGTACACATCTTGTTAATTGATATCATTGAATGTCACTATTGCTGCTGGGAATTTGTCAAGTTTGGCCCAAGTTGCATCTGCATATTTATCAACTGACGTGGAACAGATGTGGATTTTGGGTATAAGAAGCCTTTTTTTTCAGATCAAGAGGTTGTTATTAGGTACTACAGAATTCTATCCAGCAAGTCCCACCTTCCAGCCTTGATTCCACATACATAGTTGTTACTCTTAACAAAGAAACAAAGGCAAAATGTAGCAAATAGTAGTAAAATAGACAAAGGTGACATTTTAATTATTTAAACTATTGCTTTTCTGTTTTACTATCTGAGACTGGAATGATAATGATACATATTACAAATAAACTTCTGATCATACTACAAAGAATTCTTTGGAAATACACATATTCCATGTCATTCTGCATGGTTTTCACACACTCACTTACCAATCCTTGTGCTTCTACCTGGGTCTTCAGTCTATAATAAAACTTTTCAATTCATCCAACATGAACCCTCTGTTTCATTAATCTTTTCACTTCCCACATCTTAGTACAGGGTCTAGTGCATAGTAGGATCTTGATAAATGCTTCTGGTGTGGAATTAAAGTTGCATAATACCCTGCCTATTGAAGTTATCAAAATTAAAGGCTTCCTAGGAATTATAAGGACATATTAACACTTTTGCTCTTGAAAGGTGACTTCTTAACAGTTATTACAATTTTTAAAAAATGCAAATTGATGAAGAGAGGAGGCTGGATGCGTTACTGATAGGGTACAGGTATTCAACAAATGAGCTGGACTGAGCCAAATAGGCTTTTAAAATGTTATGTGTTCCGGGCAAATGTAAACTGTAATTAAAGTGATAAGGCATTTTACTATGTTGTTCTTGGGGAAAGAAGAATTTAATGAACTTTTAAAATATGTCTAATTTACAACCAGGGAGCAATTAATACAGGAAGGATTAAATTCCATTACTGAATGCTTCCTTTTGTCATAAATTTAGTGATATCTGGGTCATATCAGAGATCCTGAGCATAGCTAAGTTGCATTCACAGGAAAGTCTTGCTCTCTGACATCACTGTTACATGGAATTTCACTTAATTCAGAAATGCTTCCCCCATAAAAGATACTCCCGTGGTGTAGACAGTGCTGTGCAATGTGGAGTGATGTCTGCAATTTAAGTTGCCTGTGAATGTAGCAGGAAGAGGTGGATGCAAAGATTAGAGAGGGAAAGAAGTGATAACCTGATGTTCAGTTGCTGTATTTCTTTTTTTTTTTAATCCTTTTGATTTTACTTTTAGGAAAGAGTTGAGGAATTTAAAGGTAAATACCTCCTTGTTCTTTTCAAAACTCTTATAACTCACCATGTCAAAAAGCACTAAAAACATTATTCCATTTAGTAGGCCTTTGAAAACCACAGAGAAAATAATGAAAAATATATTGCTTCAACAACAGTAACACTTTTTGTTTAACCCGACTTTTCCATTTTCTCTAATTGTGTCTTTCTATAAACATTTTCTTATACTTTATTGCAATTATTCTAAATAGCCTTTATGTCTAGCATAATGAGAAATTATGTTGAATTCTAAAAACTCATTAGCATTGTATTTGTGAGTAATCAAAGTAGTTTCTGAATTCAACAATAACCTAAATGCAAATTTCATGTTTATCATAACATGGTAGTTGTTTACAATGCAGTCAACTGAAAAACAAAATGTAGAGTATTAGTATAGTATTAGAAATTGCTATAACTTATGTTGCCTAGATCTAGTCAAGCACTAGTCAATTTTGAATCTTAATTTTGTTGTAATGATTCAAGAATATGTCCTAAAATGTTATGTAAGTATATTGACTAGGAGAGTCCTACATAATTTAAAAACAAAAATAAAGCCCCCAAAACAATTATCTATTTTTAATATACTTTAATTTTTTAATTATCTATTTTTTTCTTTAAACACTGAAAACATTTATAATAACATGTTCAACTTCCATCTTCCCCAAATAGGCCATAATCTCCATAAAAGTAGAGACTGTGTTGGATAGCCTGCTGAATTCCCAGCAACTAGTATAGCATCTGATGCCAACTGAATGAATATAGCTACAAGAAATGAACTAACACAGGGCGATAGTTCTTCCCATAGTCACTCAGCCAGCAGATCTAGGCCCTCCTGTTACAGTTCCAAGATGGTGCCTAGTACCATTCACATCCTGTCTAATGCTTTTTTCATAGTTGCTGGGGTTTCCAGTGGGAATAAGTTATTGGGGAAATAAATTTTTTTTCCCTGTCAGAGAGGACAGAAAACCCCTATAGGTTGAGAAGACTGTGTCCTGAAATATTGGTTTCACATCTAATACCTTATTTTATGGTTTACCTCCATTTTATTAGATTAAGAATAGACAGAATCTGCCTAACAAAGCAACATAAAGCAGTGAGTGAATTCTCTTCTTACAAAATTCAAGCTGCATTATTTAACTTTATTGCTGTTCCATTTGGCTAATATCCCTTTTATCTTAAGCATGGACTCTAAACTTCATTAACATCAAAAAGATTTTGTTAAGTACTTTGAACACGGCACTGCACAAAGAGGCTTATACAAACCAGATCCCTGTTACTTAGAAAGTTAAAATCGCAGACATGAAACAAATATTTTTAGGATTTGTATGCTTTATGCAGATGCAGGCTTTTTCCTGATTTATTTTGGGTGATTAGTAACAGCTATTGAGCTGGATGTTGTGGCACATGCCTGTAGTCCTAGCTACCTGGGAAGCTGAGTCAGGAAGATCATTCAAGCCCAGGAGTTCAAGGTCAACCTGACCAACATAGCGAGACTCTGTCTTAAAGCAACAAAATAAGTAATAGCTATTACTTATTGAGTCTTAACTATGTGCCAAGAACCATATTTAAAAAACAAACAAACAAACTACATACATCATCTTCATTAAGCCCCTTAATAATGAGGAAGGTGAGGTATTAGCAAGTTGAGTAAATTGCTTGAGGTCATATAGCTGTGACATTTGTCCAGGTTTGTCTGTGGACTATTCTTTAACCTTTCTGACCTACCCTTTCTCACCCATAAATCTCTCATTCAATAACAGTCAAAACTACTGACTCTGCTCCCAGAGGAGCAACCACTCAGAGCAAGGCAGAGATTATGTCAGGCATGATGTGATGTCTGTGAAGTTCCTTAAAGAGTAAAATCCTTCAGAAGCTAGACAGCATTGGTTTAAGTGCTGTTAAGAATAGGGCTTCCCTGATGAAATAGAATATCAATCAGATTCAATTCCATTCTAAAAATAAAATCAGGACAGTCAAGACTCCAGACTGTTTATAGAACTCTTTATTTAATCTGTAGATAGACCTAAATGAAGGACATTTAGCTTCATAGCTTCTGTCCTTGTTCTCATCCCCTCTCATCATTGCTCAACTTCCAAATGACAGACTAAGACTGTGTGGTTGCCTCTGCTCCCTCATTGGCTCTTGGTCCTCAAGTCACTACCATTTGGCTTCTGCCTCCTTCCGTCTGCTGGAAGTGTTCTCATAAAGGTCAATGATGATAAGAAACCATCACCATAATATCAGCTAGTGCTTCTTGTGGATTTAATTGGTGACAAACCCTGGGCTCAGTGCTTGACATTGGAGGGAGAAACCTGGAGAACCACAGGGCCACATAGGACCTGCAGTTGATTTTGGCTTAGTGGGCTCAGTATTGGAAAATCAAGACTGAAAAATCAAATATTTCAAACAAAAATCTGAATGAGACATGCCATCCTGTTTGCTACAGTCCTCATCAGTGCCCACCTCTCATATGATGTGGCTCTTTCTTACCTCCTTTGTTTATGTCACCTGCCTGACCCTTAAAAGAATAATTTACTATTTGTGCTCTTCATGGGTATTCTGTTCAGGATTTTATAGCTTCTAGGAAAAGAGACCCACTTAAACTAGCTTACGATTAAAGGAGGAGAGGGGCTCTTATGAAAGAGCAACTCAAAAGTAGGAACTGCGGCAGACTTGGATCCACAGAAGCTGAGACTGGAAGAAGATAGCACTGGCCTCTGTGTTAAAGAGTCTCTGCGTCTCACTGCACAGAGGCTCCATTCTCTCTTGCCACAGACCAACTTCCTTCCACTTTAGCTCCCTCATTGCCTCAACTTGTTCAAAGCTCCTCATCCCCTCCTCATCCTGCCACAGCATCTCCCTTTATATTTCTACTACCACCTACCTTAGTCATCAATTTTCCAACTGTACATTCACAAAAGAGGAACTTGATGGGCTAGCATGTATTTTCAAGCCTGGTCATGTATATCATAAATTACTTTCAAGCTGCACTAGGTCATGCTAGGGCAAGTATACAGATGTCCAAACATCTGTGACCAGATGGACTGGGAATTTCCTTTAGCTATTTAGCTATTCTCTACTTTGTTTCCTTTAGCTATTAAGCTATTCCTTAGCTGTTGTCTACTTTCTGAAACTTAAAATTCTTAGGTTCTGTGCTACTGTATATTTTCCCATTTTGTACAGTTCTGACTGCTCCTGCATGCTTTTTAATTCCTTGTTTTCCTTTCAATTCTCTTGTTTCTTTCTATACTTTCTTCTTATATAAAATCATAGACTTCTACAGATTTGGATACAGACTCCATGATTTCTTCCCTTGGGTTTCTTAGACCTCTTCCCACCCAAGCCTAGAGATTTTTGGAAGGAATTAAGATGGCTTATGAACTTGAATGAGAAAAAAATCACATCTTTATATTTTCACTAAATACTAACCAAAATTTACCAGTTCCTTCAATTATGAATGTAGGCAATAAACTACAGAAAGAACAACAATTCTTATTTTATTACTAATAGAAATCATAGGTATTTTTGTTTTCTAATTGTTATAAATATCATAAAATTTTATTTTTCCCATTACTACTTTAGAATCAAGGTAGCTAGTTTATCTACTACTAGCTCTTTATACATTAATACTCATATAACATATCAAAAATGTGTTTAATATTTTTATAACTGTTTTGCAATGTAATTAGTTTCCTTTGCAGTCCTTTTATTTTCTATGCAGCATTGGAAAAAAAAAAACATTTTTGAGAAAGGGTCCATGGACTTCATTAGACTGCTAAAGGTCCTTAGTGTTCCCTTCTCCCCCTACAAACAAAAGGTTAAAGTCACCTACTTTAAAGCAGTCTTGCCAGATAGTCTATGACTTGTATGTGGGACAAGTCATAGCAACTTTTCTAAAGCCTACTGACCTAATCCGTTCTCTGAGCCTTGTCTTCAAGTTTTAGCTGCTTATTCTATCTGAAGACTTTACTTATCTGATTGGTATCTAATCTGCCCCATGGTACAGCAAGGTGTCCAGTGCCTTGTTAGGAGGATTCTTCCTCTTGCTCAGGAGGATATAAGCCACCTAAGAAATTAAAGTCTAGAATAATTAGTGAAGAAAAAACGACAAAGAGTCAGAAAAGAGATTTAAAGGGAGCTTGGAGCACCTAATAGATCCAGCCCACATAGGAGCTGGACTGAACAATTAGAAAATGGCTCCTGTGGTACATCAAAGGCAAGGATAAGGTTTCAGGGTGGAGTCTTGCTTTCCTGATGTCTTGCAGTCAGCAGGTTGACTGGCATCTTGGCAGGTCACACCCATTTCAGAAAGGCTATGTGGCTGCAGGAGGCCACCTCATCTCTGATGCTGTGTGGGACCAGGCAGAGCTTGAATAGGACTCACAATGTGCTTGGGCCATCTTACCCTGTGGGACTGCCACGGGAAGTTCTCAAACACCAGATGTTCCTATTCACTAGGCTGTGATGCCCATGTAGTCCACGCATAGCCCATGGATAGCTCTGGTCACCATGGTATGATATCTTGGTTTTGGTCTTCACCTGTGGCTTATATTCCTGGTTACTTTCAACTCTCAATCACTCTTCCACTTTGTTTACTAACTGCAGGTCCCAACTCTATACTTGCCTGGTTCCTGGATTGTTAACACACTTCATTGTGCTTATAAACTGTAGAGATTAGCTGTTTTTCAATCAGGGTGGGAAAAAACAGTTATTACCAGAATAATCTTCAAGTGCAGATCTTTGGAATGGTAAATGCAAAATTCTCAGGGTACTTTTGTTTGTACTCTTGTTCATGGTGGCTTTAACAAAACTAGGAACATAGGATACAGATATAAGGATATTACACTGCCCTCAACAGTAGGATTATAGGAACAGGTTATACCAGAAATAGGGATTGGCAAACTTTCTGTAAGGGTCCAGATTGTATGGTTTCTGTTGCTGTGATATAGATAATATGAAAAGGAATGTGTTCCTTTAGAACACATTAAAATAGAACTTTATTTGCAAAAGAGATAGCTGTCCAAAATCAACACACAGGTTGTAGTTTGAGGATGCCCTAAATTAAAGCACTGTTAGGATTCTGAAATTTCTGTCACTCTCCGCATGGCTGCTTTATTGTCCTCTTCTACTGACTAGCTTCTTTGCCTTCTCTGATTCTCATGTTGGAGCATGGTTTCTATTAATGGCTTGAATATTAAATGTCCCCCAAAGACTCATGTTTTAAAGGCTTGGTCACCAGCCTGTGGCACTACTGAGGCATGGTGAAACTTTTAGGAGGTGGGGTCTAATATGAGGAAGTTAGTCACTAAGGACAGGCCTTTGAAGGGGATATTGGATCTGGGCTCCTCTTTTCTTTCTCTTTGCTTCCTGGATGCCATTTGGTGAACAGTCTCCTCTACTACATACTCATGCTGTCCTGATGATCTACCTCACCACAGGCCCCAAAACAATGGAGCCAACTGACCATTGTCTGAAATCTCTGAAACCATGAGCCAAAATATACATTTCTTCCTTTAAGGTGTTTATACCCAATATTTGTCAACAATGGGAAACTGACTAACATGGTTTCTGAAAGCTCTGAGCCTCTAGGTCATAAATTCAAGCTTTCTTACTTTAAGTTCCAGTTCTAAACTCTTAGGATAGGGATGTGTCCTGGCCTTGCTTGATTCAGGCACTTACCCTTAGACCAATCACTACATCTAGAGTTCTGGCTCTTTTTGTATGAACAGGCATTTGGTGATGGGGGTAGTGGGGGGTGGGGTTCTACCTCTGTCACTCTAGGATCAGAGCCAAGAAACAGATCCCAGAAAAGTGAAAGGAGCTGGGCTGATAAGCCAGTTAAGACTCCTTTATTGTATCCATTCAAATCTATTTTTCGAACATTTTCTCCTGCTAGCTTCCTTATGACTCTTCTGAAGCTATACCAGCTCTTTGTTGTTTTCCTCATACACTGAACACTTCCCTGCGTCTTTCTGATCTGCAAGCAGACATTGTATTCATCTTTAAAGTCCCTTCTACAAAGTCAGTGGCACAACATTCTATTAGTACAGTGTGCCTCCTTCTGTTGCTATTTTTGTACCCATCTTTTTGTTTTACAGAAAATAGGTGCTTTGCTAACTGAAGAAATGACGAAATGACTTACTCAACTTTTTATCTACTCTGGACCTTTCACAGAGTAGGCTCTGAGTTAAAATTTGTTGAGTTTCTATCTTCACAGCTAAACAATTCCAAAATTAAGGAAATGTTGACTTCTGTAAAGACTTGCATTTACACAGGAAATCTATTTTATGAGAATTATATTTATAAACATTTATGTCCATATTTAAAGTAGCAAAATTAAAATATATTTGCAGAGTCATATTAGCTACAAAAAAACTTAAATTTTTTGAATACTAAGAAGAAATAATTTCCCATCAGGATTGTATATTCTTTTACCATACTAATAAAAAAGGAACACTACAGGAATGGCTTGCTTAAGCAATAAGAAAGGTTAGAAATTGAAATGTTCAAAATTGCTTTTAAAAATACACCAGAACGATTTAAGCAAGAAATTCACCAAAGAGCCAGAAATCTCATCATCTAATTTCTCTTTTCTAGACCTATTAATTAACTTTGCTCCCAGAACTCCGCTAAACTCCCCAGCTGAAACAAAGAAAGTAAATACAGTATTGCGGGAAAACGGATTCATTTCCACAAAACTGTGAGAAGCTTGAGCTTTTGTCAAACAGAAAACACTTGCTAAAGAAGTATTCCTAAACTACTAGCAACTACATAAAAGCTTTCTATTTAACGACATCCTCCTGGGAGACTGCGCAGGAATGTGCAGCAGTTTTGAAAAAGGCACAGATTTGGCTCAACTCTAAATATTAGGTGCACAGAGGCAGAACCATTGTGTAGGGTAGGCGGTGGGGCGGGTGGGGTCCTGATTCCCAATGTTGATAGAAGGATTCTAATTTCGCTTGGTATTTATTTTTTCTACTATTACTATTTTTTCTACAATTACAGTTTTGCTAAGAAAAAATGTCGGTTCTACTCTCATCTGGGTTTCTAATATTCAGCGTCTAAAGAAAGAAAGAAAACAAAAAGAAAAAGAAAAGAAAGAAAGCCTCTCATTTACCTAAAAGAATTGCCTTTCTACAATCTCCAGGGATGCTGGAAAAACAGGCAAGCCTAGCCCCACAGACACCACGTCTTGAGAACCTGGCCCACCCCATTCTGTCAGCCTCAGGTCGCTGGGGCTAGTCCTGTGGGTCTCCGTGGCTCGATCAGGTTCGTAGGCGTTTCTGGGTGGGGATGCTCCCAAACCACAGCACAGAACCTAAACTCGAACTTTGAACCAAACCATTTTGCCTAGTTTGCTTTTTCCTCGTATCATGGGCTCCTTGCCACCCCAACTCACTGTTTTTCCTCGGCTGCCGAGTCCCCTCCAGCCACCCGCGCCCATAGGGGATCCAGGCGCCGGAGGAGGGGGCTGGAAGCAGCGGTCCACCGGGTACACTGGGGAGAGACGGAAACTACAACTCCCATCACGCCCCGCAGCCGCTCCCTCCTCCCCTCTTCCCCACAGCCTGCGGCCGGGCGGCGCTGGGCTTTCATCTGTGGACAGCGGGAGGGAGTCAGATCCCGGCTATCTTCTCCGACGGCAGCGCCTTTGCCGACGGCGGCAGCAGCTTAAGCCGGCTTTAGCCTCCGTGTCCGTCCAGCACCGAGCCCCTGGCGCACAGGGTCTGTCCCGCGCGCGGCGAGAGGATGGTCATCCGCGTGTTCATCGCCTCTTCCTCAGGCTTCGTGGCTGTAAGTGCGGCGGGGACGGAGGCGGTCTGGGGTCGCAGGCGGGCTAGGGTCGCGGGACGCTGGGCGGGGATCCTGCGGTAGGCGTGCTGCGCTCGCCCCTGCGCGTCCCGGCGCGTCTGCCTGCGGATCCAGCACCCGGCAGGTGATCCATCACACTTGGACAACAATGAAAAGGGCGGGGAAGTAAGGTGGGTGGGGGACAACGGGCTCACCCACAAGCCCACCCTGCGCTGCCTGCGAGGGAGACGACACGGCGGGAAAATGGAGTCCGAGGGGAGCCCCCTACCCCTGTAGTGCGCGACTCGGGAATTTGGGGAGGGGGTAGTTCGAGAGCTTTGTGCGTTCCCTTTCCCTTAGTTTAGCTCTTCCCGATTTGGGACATTCAGTGTGCTTTTATTTTGTACTGGAGCTTTTCTGCGCTACTTTGGTTTGCTAAACCCGGCTCCCAAGTGAGACAAGTTTAAATGGGAATTGCTCTCCACCCTCTTACCTGCAACCAAGAACCTTTCTTTACTTTTCTATCTGAGCAAAGAGAATGATAAACCAGGTTTGTCCTGTTGTGCTAGGGTTGTTTGATTACTCTTTTGCCCACGGTGCAATAAATATTTTCACATTTTTATGTAAACGTGTGTGTGTGTGTGTGTGTGTGTTCTTTCCCCTCATAATGCTGTGGTAAATTTAATCTTGGGGATCTATAAATTGTGGTCTGTAGTTACTTTTAGGTGTTGTTTGGTGGATGATGTATTTCTTTAAGAAGTTTTTTTCCTTTTTTTTTAATTTTAAGAAGTTAAAAATTTAGTAGTATAGTTGACAGCCCACTAAGACATATAGCACATGTGTTTTACATGTTTATTGAGACTTGGTTTCCTAGCTGAGAGTTAAGCTATAGATTCAAAAGACTCCTTAAATACATAATAAGATGCATCAAAAACTGTAATATTGATTGTTTCAAGTTTTCCTGCCTAGTAGCTCAACCCGATTGTCCCAAAATTTAAGTGAGTGCAATAGAAGATGGAATAAGATATTTGGATATCCTTATAAATTAATGAAGCTTTTTATCTAAAAATAAATATACATAGTATGAAGATCCCCATTTGCACTAGGAACAATTATGGGAAACTCTATTTTATCTTTACCGTGCAGGCATGTTCTGGTTCTCAAGCTCCTGACATTTTTTCGTGTTTCTAATTTTTTGTGGTTGCTTAGTCATACCTGCCTTTTATGGATTTTCCCCATGGAAGCTGCACTTCATGAGTTTGGAAACCTGTACTTCTTACTAAAGATGCTATAAAGCTTTTAGTTTCACCACAAACTTGCCTGCTTTGATAATTGTTCCAATGGCATTTACTGCTTGTGGATAGAATGCCTTGTAGTATTGAGTTTACGCTACCTCAGGCAAGCCCAAGTCCAAGTCCAGGCTTATTCTGTCAATAGTTCTAAAACCCTGCTTCCTTGTTTGATCAATTTCATGAACAAATGCTAATGTCTGCTTACAGTATACCTTTTAATTTTTAAAAATTTAATGTTATATGTTTGCATATGGAACCAAAATTAAGAAACTTAAGTTCTAGTGCATACATTGGCTAGTGATGTAAGTTAGGATTAGGTACTCCTTCTCTGAGTTTTTCTTCTATAAAATGAAGGATTTTGATAACTCAGAATTATATTCTAGCTTTAAAATGCTTTGACTTCGTCAGTTGAGTAAATGTAACAGACGCTTTATAAGAACTTCTTTTACTTGAACAAGCATGTGTTCTGGAATGGTTTCATTTGATCTGAAGGTTACCACATAGCCCATAAACACTAATTATCCATTTTAATGGTCTGCTGTGTGAAGACCCAAGCTTTTCATGTCTTAGACTATCCTCATTTATTGAGTCTCTCCAATTATAATACTCTCTCCCATATCAGTACATAGTTTTTCTGTAATTCGGATACTTTTGGTGATGTAAAGTTTATGTTCATATACAAGAATAATGATTTCTTAGAAATAATGAAGATGTTTAGGTCAACTCCTGGGTTGGAGAGGCTAGTGTGACTTATAGTGTTAAACTTTACTAAGCTTTCCTGGGAAAGCTATTTTCATCCCAGCAGTGTTGGGCTCACTGTTGTCAGGGTTTTATTCGGTACTTGAGTATGACCAGCAAGTGCATAGAAGAACAAATAATTTGATTCCTAAGTCAGTTTGATTTTAGTTGAAGTTTATTAAACTACATGGAAGGAATGTGACTAGAATTAGACTTAGCTGGGTCCCAGGGATTTCCAAAAAGATTGCCGCAGTTAGCAATATGCTTAAATAAACTATTTAGAGAAAATCTTCTTGTTCTGATTCTTCTCAGTGCAGAAGCTTCAACAGTTGGAATAACTAACATGGAAGGGAGGATTGCCCTGTCATCCCCCCCCCCCCTCAATGTCAAGTCTACTTTTACTAGGAAATGAAAGTGATGCTACATTATTATGTCATGGATACCTCCGAATCAGATCTCTTATACAACTGATAATGTTGCTGTCATTCATATTATGGTGAAAGGATATTTTATTTCCCCTCTAAGAAAATGGTATAATCATAGAAATGTCATTTTAAAATTTAATTTATTCTAAATATATACCCAAAAGGGGAGGACTTGGTAACTGTGTTTAGGAAATAAGTTAATATGGCTTTTTAACTTAAAACCATTAAAATCAATCAGTAATTTCATGCATGTATTCATTCAACTGTATTTTCTGTACATTTGGAGCCTGTCCAGCTCTGTCCTTGGTCTTATGGGGAACCAGAGAATAGAGGGTGTGGTCTTTGTCCTGAAGGAATTCACAGACCAGGTGGGGAGATAAGATAGGGAAGGTGAAACCAGTAGTAATAAAGTACAGCCCCCAAATAGATGTCTCATTCAAAAACATTCTTACCAGAGATAGAAATCATATATGTTGCAGAGTGCTGCATTGCAGGCTGTCAGATAAGGAGGAAATATGCCCGAAACTGCCAAATAGGCATGTGGGAGCCTTATGCATATGGCGGGAAGAGGAACTGAGTTAGATTTGGAGCCTAGGAGACAGTTCATGTGCCCATCTTGCTGAGGCTGGAAAGGGGGGTTTGGAGGGTGGGGTGGATTGACGGCAGAGGTCCCTGTAGTCTTCTTTTGAGGACAAGATGGACTCAACTTCCTGAGAGAAGCCCATGATAACAAATTCCACATTGCTCAGCATCTCAGAGATGTCTAAAGTATCTGTCCTTATCTTCTTCCTGGAGCCTTTTGTCCCTCAGGGAACTAGGTGCTCTCTGACAGGGAGGACCCCCCTCCCCACAATGTGATTTCAGAAGAGTCTTTACCTTCCTGCTTGCCTTGACTAAAATTTCTTAAAAAGCAAATAAAGAATTTTGCCCTTGATTAAAGTCCCTAGGCTGAGTTAGAATTAGAGGGAAACCTAAAGAGATTTTCTAGTGAAGTCCAGCTACCTAATTTTATAGAAAACGAAATTTGGGCATAGAGCTTAAGTGGCTTGTCCTGAGATCATATGTGGTGGTTGTTGTAGAGCTGAGATGTAATTGGAAGCCAGATTCCTGATTTTTTTTTTTTTTTTTTTTGGTACCGAGGATTGAACTCAGGGGTACCGGGCCACTGAGCCACATTCCTAGCCCTATTTTGTGTTTTATGTAGAGACAGGGTCTCACTGAGTTGCTCAGCTCCTCACTGTTGCTGAGACTGGCTTTGAACTCGCAATTCTCCTGTTTCAGCCTCCCGAATTGCTCGGATTATAGGCGTGTGCCACCGTGCCCGGCTAGATTCCTGATTCTTGAATGCATTCATTTATGAGTTCACTCATCCATGCTTTCGTTGGTGTGTTAACGCCCCTACCCTAGCCCCATGCTAGAGGTTGAACCCAGGGCCTTGCACATGCAAGTCCACTACCACTGAGCTACATCCCCAGGCTTGTATTGATTAAAATCATATGTTTGTCAGGCAAATATTGAAAACTGAGTAGCAGGCTCTGTTTTAGGTCATATTAGATGCTAGGTGTCAAGTTGGTCAGGAAAACAGACATGGCACAAATCAGTGCCTGTTTCCCTCAAGCTTGGAGATTTAGCATGCAAAATACTTAATCAAGAGGGATGAAGACTGATTCTGGCTTGACATGGCACAAATCAGTGCCTGTTTCCCTCAAGCTTGGAGATTTAGCATGCAAAATATTTAATCAAGAGGGATGAAGACTGATTCTGGCTTGAGAGATGTTTTGATGGAGGAGGGTGAAGTGAGCTAGACAGCAGTATGTCCCTGGGTATTGTAGAGCTACCATAACTGACAGCAAAAGAGACAAAGAAATTGGAAGCAAAATTGGAAAATATGGAGCTTTGTCCAGGGCTGTCCAGGGCTGCAACACTGTTTTCAAGTGAGGGTGGGTACAATGGGGAAACACACAAATTATGCTTAGAGTTCTCTTGCTCTTTGCAGCTTTAAAATGTATATCTACTACTTTGCATAATTGATTATTATTTTAAACATATAATCATGTACCAGTCAAGTTGTTGCATCCCTATAGAGTATATTCAGTGAGGTTGCATTATGTAAGGAAGCCTTAGAAAAGAGTTCTGAAGCAGTTAAAGTCAGAATGTGATTGTGTAGAATACACAGCATTCTTTTCTAAGTTATTCTAATGCTGCAATGAGCCAGTGGAGTGAGATTAAAAATGAGATTATTCAAGAAGTGATCAGGACAAGTTAGGGGTCCAAAGACAAGGATATGGTTGTAATGGAAGGTCAGGCCGAGAAGGCTTGTATTTGTTTCCTAGGGCCACATCAACAAAGCACCCACAGCTGTGGTGCTTAAATAACAGAAATATGTCTCACCATTTTCAAAGATAGAAGTCCAAGATAAAGGAGTTGGCAAGGTTGCTTCCTTCTGGGTGCAGGGAGGCAGAATCTGTTCCATGCTTATCTTCAGGCTTCTGGTGATTGGCTGGCAACCTTTAGCATCCTTGACTTGCAGATATATCACCCTGATATCTGCCTTTACATTTATGGTCTTTTACCTGTGTGCATGTCTGTGTCTATCCCTGTGTCCAAGTTTCTCCTTTTATGAGGACACAATCATATTGAAGTAGAGCCTACCCTAATGATCTCTTCTTAATCTACAAAGATCTTGTTTCCATATAAGATCACATTCACAGGTTTTGGGAGTTAGTACTTCAACATTGTTTGGGGGAACTTTTAAAATCCACAATAGCATGCAATATGAAGGTCAAAGTAAAAAGACTGAAGGAATTTCCCCCTGAAAAGACTAAAAGACTGTAGGCAAATTTCTTTTCTGTGTGTATATGCATGTGTGTGTGTGTATGTTTGTGTGTGTGTGTAAGCAGGGATTGAACCCAGGGCCTCACACATTCTAGGCAAGTGTTCTACCACTGAGCTACGCCTCTAGCAAATTTCCTTAAACTTCAAGTCAGCAATTAGATATCAAATTATATGGAATCATAGTCTGTGTATAAGGTCTATTTATAGCAAGGGAGATTGAGAAAGGAAAGACCTGACTCCAGTTTTTCTAGTATATTTTAATATTTCCCAAGTTGAATGTTTTTTTTTCCATTTTACAATAATGAAAATTCTATAGTACTTATAAATATAATTTATAAGTTATTAAATTCTATAATAACTTATGAATATAAGGGCATGGATTACTTTATGAAATTGGATTACTTTGATCCAATTGTATTTGGAGGTATTAAATAAGCATTTCAATCCATTTGGGGGAACTAAATTTTGACAAGTATTTATAAA
The DNA here is from genome assembly GCA_004024805.1 of Geosciurus inauris. Taxonomy (NCBI): domain Eukaryota; kingdom Metazoa; phylum Chordata; class Mammalia; order Rodentia; family Sciuridae; genus Geosciurus; species Geosciurus inauris. The sequence goes on from PVHX01011191.1 coordinate 38,287, forward strand.
GCAAAGTAGAAGGTGGTTTCCACATTGTAGACAGGAATGTAATACATGATTCTTTTTTCTTTTCTGTTTTTCAATTTATTATTATTTTTTAATAAAACAGAAAAGGAGAACAGCTATTGTGAAAGACTCAACAGTTCCAGCAGGAAGCACTGTGAGCTGCTTTCTGGAGAATATTTTTCTTTAGGTTTTCCCCATGTTTAATTTATAAAAGGTTCTGAAAGGAATTGTGTTTTTCTTAGTCAAGTTAGAAATGAGTGACAGAAAGTCTAGATTTATAGTGAGTATTTCACACTTTAAAATAAAAATTGGCATGATTTGCTGATCATTACATCTGTGAAAATTTAAAGTACTTGTGTTATTCAGCTTTTCTTTGCTGTGACCAAAATACTTGACAAGAACAACTTAGAGGAGGGAAAGACTGTTTTGCCTCACAGTTTCAGAGATTTAGTCCATGCTTACTAGACTTCATTGCTCTAGGCCCAAGGTAAGGCAGAACAGCATGGCAGAATGATGTGGTGGAGGAGTGCTGCTTCATTCATGGTGACCAAGAAGCAGAGAGAGAGGGGAATGTACTGTAGAGAAAACACATTTCCAGGGCATGGCCCCAGTGATCCACTTCCTTCTCCCATGCCCCACCTGCCTATAGAAACCACCCAATTAGTCCATTCAAACTAAGATAACTGATCCTGTTATAGCTCTCATAACCTAATCATCTCATCTCTGAGTATTCCTGTATTAACATAGGAATGATTGGGGGACAACTCTGATCCAAATCATAATAATCTGCCCCCACCCCCTCAAAGCTCAGGTTCACCTTATGATGCAAAATGTATCAAGTCCATCTTAAAAATTCCATAGTGTTAACAATTCCACCATTGCCCAAAAGTCCAAGTCCAAAGTCTTCTCTGAGACTCAGGGCAAACCTGTGATTGTGAGCCCTGTAAAAATCAAAAGCAAGTTGCATGTACACAATATACAGTGGCACAGAGTAAACATTTCCATTCCAAATGGAAGAATAGGGACATAGAAAAAAGGCATGGGACCAAAGCAGGACTGCAACTCAGCTGGGCAAATAGTTTTGTAGCTCCACCTCTGGCATCTGGGGTACATGGTAGTGAGATGTGACTTCCACAGGGCTTGGACAGTCTGCCCCATTGGCCTCATTCTTAGCCTGACTCTGCAGCCAACAGCTTTTCTTGGCATAGTCCACGTTACTGGCTTCTCTTAATTTCTCCATTTCAGCTTTGGCTTCACCTGCATAGCTTCATGCATTATCCTGTCAAGGGCTGCCCACCCTCTCAAGGGCTGCCTGTAGGGATTTTGACCCTGCTACACTTTGCCTGACCTCCTAAGCCTTGCTTTGAAATCTCTATGGAACCCTCCATACCTGCTTAACTTTAGCATCCTGTATTCCTGCAGAACCAGCACGTGGATGATCACCAGGTTGCTAAAAAGCTAGACACTCTGAAACCATCGCTGCAGTGGTTTCTGAGTGCCTGCATGGCAGAGCACTGTGAAACAACTTCCTAGGCCTCCCTGTGTGAGCAGGGTCACCCCATAATCTCTTCTGAAGGGAATTTTCCTTCCTAGTTTCTTGAACATGCAATGAGTATGGTCTTGAAAATTCCTGAGATGCCTTTAAGCCATCTTGCCTTTAGTCTCTGCAAAGTACTTAGCATCTCTTTAGTGACTGTTATCTCTTCAACAATCATACCTTCCTTGGTCCAGTTTTACATGTGCTTTTCTGGCCAAACAACAAATTTTGAAAATCATTCAGCTTTTCTTTTTGCTCTCAATTCTCACAGTACACCTGGCTAAAGCCAATAGCAATATTCATATCACTGACTACTGTGCTGCCTTGACATTTTCTCCCACCAGATTAATTAATCCATCACCTTTAAATTCAACCTCACTGAAAGCTTTGGACATGGGCAAAATGTGGGCAAATTCTTTGCCAGAATATAACATAAGTGGCCTCTAATCCAATTCCTAGTAGAATCATTGTTCCCTTCTGAAATCTCATGAGCACAGTCTTTGCTGTTTGCATTCTGGTCTTCCGAGCTCCGTAAGAATCATTCATTAAGCTCTGCTTACAGCCTTTTAAGGCTTCTCTATCCTGCATCTCCAAACTTTTCCAAACTCTTCCCACAAACCATTTCTAAAGGCATATGAACAACATGGTTAGGTTACTCACAGCAATGACCCCTCTTCTTGGTATCAGTCTCTGTGTTAGTCAGATTTTCATTGCTGTGACTGAAATACCTGAATAGAACAACCTAGAGGAGAGAAAGTTTATTTGGGCTCATGTTCAGAGATTTAGTCCATGGTCTGCTGAGTCCCTTGCTCTAGGCCCAATGTGAGGCAGGAAATCAATGGTGGAAGAGCTTGGCGGAGGAAAGCTTCTCTGTTCATGGTGGCCAGAGAACAGAGAGAGTGGAGGGGGAAGGGGCCACAGCAAAGATAAACCCTTTCAGGGCATACCTCCAGTAACCCACCTCCTCTACTCATGCCCCACCTGCCTACACCTACCACCCAGTCAGCCCATTCAAACTAGGATGGACTGATTAGGTTACAGCTCTTATAATTTAATCCTTTTACCTCTGAATATTCCTGCATTATCACAGGAGTTTTGGGGGGACACCTCATATTCAAAACAATACTTTATTTTGAAATGTAGATTTAAAAAAGTGAGATCAAGAAATTATTCACCTGCTAAATATCAGTTATTTAAAAAGTTAACCTGCAAGCTCTAAACTCAGGAGATCCTTTCAGACTTCAGCAGCAAGAACTGCTTCATTGGGTATTATTGTAGCTGCAGAGTTAGAAACTTAAGGTATTCTGATTTCAATTACATTCCATATTCATTATTTTTCTGTGATTAATTTTATATTATACTGTTTGTCCATAGTATAAAACAGTACCTGAGCTTTTCAAATTAGAAATTCCGTGAAAATTTTCTTTTTTCTCTTGCTGTGGCCTGGATGTGGTTTGTTTTCCAAATGTTCATGTGTTGGTGCCCAGTATGGTGATACCAAGAGGTGGTAGAACCTTTAAGAGGTGAGGGCTTGTAGGGGGGGTTAACTCGCTGGGAATGCTGCCCTCAGAACTGTTAGCTCCTGAGAAGGGGTTATTATAAAAGAGTTAACTAGGCTTGGTGGCACATCTCAGTTCTCAGGAGGTTAAGGCAGGAGCTGACAAGTTTAAGGCCAGCCTCAGCAACTTAGGCCATAAACTTCTTAGACCTTGTCTCAAAATAAAAAATAAAAAAGGCTATGAATATGAATCAGTGGTAAAGCACCCCTAGATTTAATCCCTAGCACCAAAATAAACAAACACATAAATAAATAAATCAATAAATAAAAGAGCAAGCTTGACTCCTCCCTGCTGTCTGGCTTTCTGTCTCTCTCATGTGTGCTTCTGTCATAAAGCTATCAGTCACGATGTGACACAACTGAGGGGCCCTCACAGAGGCTCAACTCAGGGATCTGCCTGGTGTTGGGCTTTCAACCTCCAAACTAATGTGCTAAATAAATCTCTTTTTTTTTTTAAACTATTCTCCTCATTTATTTGTTTATTTATTTTTTAAAATATTTTTTTAGTTGTTGATGGATCTTTATGTTATTCATTTATTATTATTTATATGTGGTGCTGAGGATCGAACCCAGTGCCTCATGCATGCTAGGCAAGTGCTCTACCACTGAGCTATAGCCCCAGCCCAATAAACCTCTTTTCTTGCATATTACTCAGCCTCAGATGTTTTCTTATAGCATAGAAAATGGACTAATAGATCCGTGAAATGGCAAATTAACATATGAGGGAAATTTTCTACTCCTGATTGTGTACAATCTTCACTTTTGGGTCCTCTTTCTAGTTGTAGCTTAACATGTTCTTGAGCCTTTCTGTTTAGGGTTGTTTTAGACAGTGACCAACATGTACCATTGCCTGTTTTTTTTGGGGGGGTGTGGGTGGGTATTGGAGTGGCTGGGAGGCATTGGGGAGGAAGGAAGGAGTTGGAGTTTGGAATTCCAGATCAGCTAGAAACTGAGCAATCTTGTTTAAGGCTGTGCAACCTCCCTTTGTCTCCTTCTTTTAATAGCCTTATCTGGTTTTATCTGCCAGCATGGGCTAGCTACTCAGGAACTGGAGTGTGGTAATTTGTTAGGATTAGTATTGTTATCTCTTATACATTTGATTGGGTTTTCCCCCAAACTCTAAATAAACCTAGGAAAAGCATTTAATTGAGTGTTTCCTTTCTGGATGCATGACAGATTGGCTGTAGGACTGAAAGCTGGACCTGCGTGCCAGTATGTAAGCCAATGGGGCCCTGCATACCTACAAACCTAGGTACTTTGAGGCTTGGGAAGCTCCTGAGAGATTCTTACGATTTGGTTGGTTCCTCTGTTGCCTTTTAGCAGCATTAAGAACTTATTCTTGAGGGGATCTGAGTGGAGCTGGCTGAGTGTCTGGCAGAACTAAACAGGGGTGGGTTTCCTGGAAGAGGATGAGGTGTACATTAGGGTGTGTCTGCTTTGTTGTGGACCGCTGTGAATCCTCTGCCAGCAGAGCTTTAGAGCTTCCAAAGCAGAAATGGAATGTTGGCTGTGACTGAAAGCAGAGGGTTCTAATTACTTCAGGATGTGTTTTCCATTTCTCTGGGTAATAGCCCAAATCTGGATCTAGTGGCTTTGTGAGTGTTGGGCTGAGACTAAGAGAATAATTAGGTGACTTGCTTGACAGGTCAGATCAGTGGCATTTGGTGAATACAGCATATAAGTCAGCAGCTATTGCTGCATACCAATCTGGTACTGAAAACAAAACCAAGCAAACCAAAAAGCCCAAAGCAACAACAACTAGCATAGCTTTTGGTTTAGTTTGTTTTCTTTGTGTGGGTTGCACAAGGAGTGTGAGTGTGGTCTTCCTCATTCATGACATTCCCATGTGGATTGGAGCTCACTTGTTCTCTGCTTTTATTATTATATTCCTTTATATAGATTCTTCAAATGGGAATTGGCACTTCCAATTGGCTCAGACCCCCAATTGAGAGCAACTTTGAGTTGCACTTCCCTTTTATGATAAATAAACTACTCACTAGCCAGAATAGGTGTTTGGGTTGAGTATTTGCTGATTTGATTCTGGAGAAGGTTTCTATTTCTTATGTCTCATCTACGAGACGGCTATTACTGAAGGACACTGTGCTTTATGATTAAGGCAGGGGATGAGTTGAAATCCTAGCTCTGCTACTGATGAAGGGCATGACCTTAGGCAAGTAACCAGCCACTTCATTTGGGAAAGTGAGATGAGAATGCACTTTAAGCACAGGATTGCTGTGAGACTGGAGTGAATGAATGGTGCCATGTAAGCATTTAGCAGAGGGCCAGGTATATACTCAGTGCATGTTACCTATTATTCCTATTATGTCATCATTGTCTTCAGCAGTGGTAGTAATACCAGTGAAGAAAAAATCAAGCTAGTGCGGTGGCACACGCCTATAATCCCAGCACTTAGGGAAGTTGAGACAGGAGAATCGTGAGTTCAAAGCCAGCCTCAGCAATGGTGAGGCGCTAAGCAACTCAGTGAGACCCTGTCTCCACATAACACACAAAATAGGGCTGGGGATGTGGCTCAGTGGTTGAGTGCCCCTGAGTTCAATCTCTAGTACCAAAAAAAAAAAAAAAAAAAAATCAAGACCTTGAATTGTGTAAGAGCTTTAATCATCCCAAACATTATATATAGCACATAGTACTTGTTAAGCTAAGAATGCATTCTGGTCTAATTTTAGGAGTTTTTAGTAAATTTTAAGTGTAAAGTGTTTTCCACTTAAACTTGAATTAATAAGAAATTACAACTTGAGCATGCCATTTCCCAAACATACCACTTACAGATCTGTCATTTTTGAACATTCTGTATGTACACAGCATGTTGTGTATGAGTCCTCAAGATTATATATGCATATTTTTAAAAATATTTTTTAGATGTTGATGGACCTTTATTTTATTCATTTATTCATATGTGGTGCTGAGAATCAAACCCAGTGCCTCACATATGCTAGGTAAGTGTTCTACCACTAAGCCACAACTCCAGCCCAAGATTATATTTATTTACTACCTGCAATGTGCTTACTAATATGCAGATGGTCACTGTCTTGCTGTATGTTATACCTGGTTTTAGAGTTCTGGCTTGATTTAAAGTTTTCCAAATCTTGGCAAATAATTTCATCTCAAATGATAGCTTTGACTGATGGGCTGTGGCTGCTTGTGAATCTGGGAGGGGGTGTTAGAGCTTTGTCTGAGATCAGCAGGGAAATGGTATGACTGATGGTTGGTGCCTGCTCTGGTATCCAGAGGAAGCAGGATCAGGGCTTATACCACATACATGCCATCCCTGTTGTGAATTGTGCATTTGGACTCACTTTTACATTTATGCAATGAATGTAGAATATTTAGAGTCCCTGAGTAACAGAGAAGAGGAATATGAGATACTAAGTTGAACTGATGTTTTAATATCCTCTGCAAACATTCTCTCTTGTATCACACTTCAAATTGGGGATGTGGGATAACAGAAAAGACCCAGGATTTTCTGTATTTAATGAAGACGAGTGGTACTTCCTAAACTCCTCACGGTGAAATTAAACACCAAATTTTGAATGCTTATGGAATGAAGGGTAGGCACATCCACATCTGACTATGAGCAGGTAGTCGATGTAAAAGAGGTAAGGGGGCTTTATGGGAAAATATGGTGGAGACAGGAGAGGAAGAAAGACACCTGGAATATGTAGACGCACTGTGTCAAGCCTTGGAGCATTGAAAGGGCAGGTAAAAATTATTCTTTACCTGTCCTAAGCACTGTGGTAAGATTTTTCCTCTTGGTTATTTAACTCTTGAATTGCCCTACAGTTATACCCATTTTACAGATGAGAATATTGAAGCACAGGGTGCTTAAGTTTAATGCCAGGATCATTGTGTGCTCAGTGGTAGACCCTAGATTTTAACCCTTGCCTTCTAATGTGTCCTGTGCTTTTCCCATTACCCCACTTTGTTCAGCAGAAGAGCCCCTGACCAGAGACCAGTGAAAACTTGGGTTATGTTAACCTAGCAGGCAGGCTAGAATGACAGTGTATGAGCTCATGCTAAAATATGGGAATGGGCAGGATTTCCAAAGGAGCAGTTCCAGGAGTCCCACTGGGCTGTTGAGCTGGTTATTGTAGGTAGTGTCCTTCAGGTAGGTAAAAGCAACGGCTTTGCTCCTGCAGAAGAAACTGGGAAAAGCCAAAAGGAATATGATTTAAAATGGAAAGCTAAAATTTCACAATGCATGAAGTACTAGGGGACTTTATGTTGCTTATTTATATTTCTTAAAGTTACTAAATATAGTAGCCATTCATTTCTTTGCTGTCACAGAGTAGGACACCAAACCTTCAGATAACTTGCTTTGTCACAGATCCCAGAAGGTCCAGTGCCATCCTCTTCCTATCAGCCGTGTCTCAGAGAAAGAAATCAGAGATTAGAAGGAAATAAGAATGGGCGGTGCTCTCAAGGGACTGTTTAATGTTTTGTTGGGTGTCCTGAAACTAAATGTACGATGTGCCTAAAATTTGATTCTCCTTTTGTTTGTGATAAATTTGGGTAGAACTGACTTGATGTGTTAAACTGGAGTGAATATATAGGATGAGAAGATAGCAGGGTAATTTGGGAGAGGAAAGGTTGGCTGGGTGGCTGAAACCTAGAGATTAGGTTGAGGCAGAAGTATGTACCACATTGGGATGTTTGGGACGATGTGTGATCTGCTGGGACAAATGCTGGTGGGGAATATTTGTGCCCTCATCCTTTCCACGTTAGACCCTATGTCCCTGAGATGTAGAGCTGATCTTCACAGGCTGTTTTCTACTCTGTGAAACAAGTATTTTTGGTGGAAGGAGTTTATCAGTATGTTGCAGTCTACAGTAGGAATTCAGTTCAAGATAGACAGAGAGAGAAAGAAGAAAGTGGGAGGCCAGAGTCTAGACTGTTGGTGACTGGAGGGCCTGGCAGGGTGCAGATAGCCTCCACAGGTAAAGGGAAAGAAGCAGTGTGTACACACACCACACACACACACACACACAGGAAGGCAGGAAGCCTGCAGGAATGGTAGTGAAACTGCTGTTTGTAAACTTCATCTGTCTAGTTTAATTGCTTCAAGATTCTTAAACTTTGTTTATTATCAACCATTTCTCTAAGATTAGATTCTTTACATATAATTTACTCTCAGAGCCTCAAAAACCTGGGAGATGAGAAATGTGTGTGGTACAAGTGAGGCGATACATGGAAAGAATGTGGACTTTGTAGCTGAAAGACCTGCGTTTGAAATATGGCTCTGCTATCCTAGTGAGCAAGGAGGCTGAGAAAGTCCTTTCACTTCTCTGGATCTCATAATTACTATTTGTAGAGTTATTGAAGCTTGACGAAATGATAGCCATTATTATTATGAGTGTCGTTTAAATTTAATATAGCAATCATTCTCTATTTTTTGTGACTTTTCAATTTTAAATGAGCTATTAAGATTGAAGTAAGGAAAAAAAATTGTTCTGATAATCAGATAATAGATCCCAAGTTAGGAAGAATGTAGACTTAGGAAGACCCAAAACTGACATTGTTTATTAAGGTGAGTGTAGAATAGAAGTTAAAATCTGGTTGTAGAGTCTAAAAACCTCTCTTTTGTGAATTAACAGGATTTGAAATTTTTGAGCAAATATATTTTAAATGTTGGAGGATACCTGTCTCTCACACAAACATGATCTGGATGTTCCATTGAGATGTCTGGAGATCTCTGGATTGACTCCATGGATTTACCTATTCTGGATATTTCATATAAATGAAATTGGACAGTTGAGACCTTTTATGTCTGGCTTCTTTCACTTAGTATGTTTTCAAGGTTCATTCATGTTGTAGAATGTATCAACATTTCATTCTTGTTATGACTAATATTCTGTTGTATGAATATACCACATTTTATTTATCTATTGATGATGAATAATTTGGGTTGTTTTCACTTTTTGACTATTGTAAATAATACTGCTGTGAACATTTGTACATAGTTTTTGTGTGAATATATGTTTTCACTTTTCTTATCTAGGAGTAGAATTGGTAGTTCATATTGCTAAGTCTGTTTTATGGCTTTGAGAAACTGCCAAATTGTCTTCCAAAATGGCCATTCTATTTTACACTTGCATTAGCAATGTATGAGGATTCCAGTTTCTTGACATCCTTGCCAGCACTTGTTCTTGTCTGTTTTTTTGAGGATAGCCATATTAGTGGACAAGTATTAGGATTTCAGTGTGATTGCGATTTGCATCTCTGTAATGACCAATAGTATTGACATTGTTTTTTTTTTTTAAATTTTTTAGTTGTAGATGGACACAATATCTTTCTTTTATTTATTTTTATGTGGTGCTAAGGATCGAACTCAGTGACTCATCCATGTGAGGCAAGCGTTCTACCACTGAGCTACAATCCCAGCCTCTTGACATTGTTTTTTAAGACTGGCTATGATTATTATAAGCTTTTAAAACAGATCTCATGTAGCTCTGACTTTTAAATTTTTCTTCGAATCCACACACAAATATTGATCACACATAATTAAGTCTTTAAGGTTATATATTTTGAAAATTAATTGAGTTAATCAGTTTCTATGTATTTATGAGTACCTTCTAATTTCCAGTGTTCAGCCCTGTTCAGGATGCAGAATGAGTATTCCGTATGATCTTTCCCTTACAAAACAACTTATAATCTGATGAGGAGAAAAGATAAACAGAAAATGGATGATGACATACATAGAGCCATATGGAATGTCCTCCTGAAATGACCCATCCTGTAGGTTTGTCACAAGGGCAGATTTATATGTTTGGATGAGAGCAGAGAAAGTCATATACTTAGCTTAGGCAGAAAAATAGCATCTCTTGAGCTGGGAAGGTGGCCCCTTTTAAGATTCCAGAAAATTTCACTTCAATAAAAGGCTCCAGTGGAAACAAAAAGACTTTTTCAAAATATTTTGTAAGAGCTTGTGAACTGGAACAGGTTATTTTCCATGGCTTTTTTTTTTTTTTTTTGGTCAGTGAAATAAATTTGGTTTGTTTTTTTATGCTGCCCCTTGTTTTAGACTTGAGAGTCCTTTCTTTATTTGTGTGTATTTTAGTAGTTTGAGAGCAAGACAAATGGGTACTCTATGGTTAGCTTCACACTGATATTTTAATAGTGAGCTTGGTTCTAAGAGATAATTAACAGAGATGAGATGATTAATAATTTATGTTTTTGATTCCTTTTCCATAAAAATAAAAAAAAGACATAATCATCCTGTTAACAAGATTAGGTCTCTGTGTTAGGTTCAAACAAGGTTGGAAAAACCTTATTGGCCCTACAGAGCTTGTGGCTTCCAGGCCTCACTGTTTGGCCTGGCATTGTGGGCCCTCTGACCTGCTTCTGGTCTACCTTTGCAACATTTTCAATCTCTTCCTTAGGTCGCTCCGTAAATGCACCTGTTCCCCCAACTCCTGTATGTCTTTTCTCATGCCCATTTCTTTGCCTTGTCTGTGTTCACCCTGCATCACAACTAGTCACAGTCCCTCCTCTCTTTTCAAAGCTTAATCCAGGGTCATTTCCCCATGAAGTGTTCTCTCTCTTCCTTTCTTTTTCACTCTCCTAATGCAGTGCTGTCCCTCCACCCACTCCAGGACAGCCTGTGGGACTGCTTCCTGGCGGCCTGGGTAACTTCTACCCTTGGTGGTTCGAGTTCTAAGTTCTTTGATGTTAGGAACTGTTCCGTTAACCTTTATATTCTCCCAAGTTTCCTATTAGTAGTAGTATTTATGGAATGATTGCAAGAGAAATATTATTTCTGTAGTTTTCATATCACAAATAAAAAAAAATCAAAAGTTTATTATCATACCAAAGAGGAACAGGAATGGAGTTTATAAATAGAAATCTGCTTCGAAAAACATCAAGGCTGTGAGGGACATGATTTGTTTTACAACTTCTTAAAACAAGTGGCATAAAGAATCCATGTTATGAGGATAATTTTATTGTATTATCACTTCTGTTTAGGTATCAGACTTCTAGAATCCCCATGTGGAATGAAGTAGGAGGAGGCAATTCTGTATTCAGAGTACACCCTCCAGGGAAGGGGTTCCCCTTGAGGGCACCCTCACCCAGACTTTCCAGGAAGCTGGTGAAGTCGGCAAAGCCCCAGGGAGGAAGTCAGGATGGGAAGAGCACAGAAGTGACAGCTGCCTTGTGAAGGCAGACCTGCAGAACTCCAGTTTTGGGCTCTGTTTGGGTAGACTAAAACAGCAGACGTTTACATGGACTCTGAAATGGACTCTGAAAATGTCAGTGCACCACATCACAGTGTAAACATGGAGTGTCAATGATTCCTGGTCCAGAGCAGATTAAATCAGGTTTGGCCTGTGTGGGTTTGATGTACTCTGCTTAGCAATGCGGAACAAATGGGGTACACTTTAGAAATATTTCTAAACTAAAAGTGGTTTAAAATAAAGTGTAACAATAAACTTGTGTTTAAAGGGGTGAGCTTCACTTGTACAGAAATCCTCCATCTCTGGTTCCAGGAGAAGGTAGTTCATTTGCTCCTAACTTTGCCCCCAATGTTGCAACTCCTTTTTCGCCTTCCATTATCCCTCTTTCCACCTTTCGTATAATACCTTCCACTTTCTTCCTGTCCTTGGAGCTGTTCAGTCTGTGCTCCTCTTCTTGACATTTCTGGTACTGTGCTTTTGTTGTTTGCTCACACATCTGCTACAGCTTTGCTGTCTCCCATGCACATTCCCTGCAGAGTACCTACCTCTGGCTGGCCTGGCCCTGTAGGCTGGCCTCTGTTAGAGCCAGTTTCATATTGAAGTCACTTATTCATAAGCTCTATGACTATGCACTGCATTAAATTAGAGGCCTTGTTTTGTTACCTGTGTTCCTTTATTTCCTAGGGCAGCATGTAGCATGGCACAGGTCTTACAAATGGCTTAAGAGAACAGTCTCTACCTTTTGAAGAGATTTTATTTATTTTTTTCTGTTAGCTCTTATTCATTCATCCTATCTTTCCTTTGTTAGTTTTAATTTCTCCACTTTTTCTTTTGGGTCAAGGTGGAATGGAGAACTATATGGCTGAAGATACAGAGAAATTTGAGGTAGAGACCAGAATTTGGAAGCACTCTTCAAGCAGCAGGTTATCGTATCTGGAATGCAGGAGTTAGGGTTATCTGCAAGAAGGGCAAGTGTCCACAGAGATTTGAGAAAGACATGAAGGCTCCCAGCTGCATTCCATAAGGATGGAAACAGCACTGAGTGTCCAGCTGAAGTTAGATAGTTGTAACTTTCGTGGACACAGTAGCATTGCAGAGTAGCTCAAGGAGGAGGAATGAACTGGTAATGTGGCCAGCCCCAGGGCCATAGAGGTAAGAGCCCTCAGACTTTGTTTTAAGGTGTGTCATCTTATGCCTACTTTGGAAAAGTGACCCAGTTATATAATTATACGTTATATAAAGTATAATTTAAAATGATGTGCTGTCCCTCAAATTGTTTTTCAAATGTAAATAAATGTAGTTGTTAAATCATCTCTGGAGTCACTTTTCATATAGTTGAGGTCTGACTGATACAGAAATGGGAACAATATGTTTCCAAACAGTGTTGCAGAGCACCACCTCTGGACATTGATAAAGGCACTGCTTTTGGCTGAAGTCCTATAATTTATGTCCATGGAAAATAGTGTGCTCAGCAGGATTTCCTCCTTACTGCAGGGATTTTGACTATTACAGCAAGTTTTGCTGGAACAGCTCTTCTACAGAGAATCCTCTAATTAACAGGAAGCACATGTATGAGGAGTTGTATATAATTTTGAGAGAGAATCTTGCCAAATAGTGTAATCGTAAATTCATATTTTATGCTTGACTGACTTTTTTCTTTAGGAAATAATTTTATAGAAAATGTAAAAACAATAAAATCCAACACCCACATCTTTCATTTCATGTTTCTGCTAATGTTTTATTATAGTTTCACCTCACCAAATAATGCAAATTTTAAAAGCATATACTAAAAGTAGATTGATAATACATCTGTTGACAGAGAAACTAGTTAGAGCTATTACATTACATCAGACAGATGGGAAAGGAGGTAATCATCGACTGGTATGTGATGAGCAGCTCCTCCAAAGCCACACTACTCCTGAGACCCATAGGGTCCAGTGGGATGCTCATATTGTTTTTATCCTTCAGAGAAATTTATAGCTAAGTTGGGGAATAATCCACAGACCTATGTGACTATTATTTTGTTTTAATTTCCTAAATTTTTGATTCTAGGGATTAAATGCAGGGGACTCTACCATTGAGCTACATCCCTAGCTCTATTTATTTATTTATTTTTATTTTGAGACAGTTTTGCTAAGTTGCCCAGGCTGGTCTTGAATTTATGAGCCTCCTGCCTCAGCCTCTCAAGTAGGTGGGATTACAGGTGTGTGCCACTATGCTTGGCCACAATTGTTATTAAACAGTGAGAAGTTGTCTATCAGTAAATGCTAGGTTCCTGGTGACCATGGAGATAGTTATATATATATATAAAAAATAGAAGTTTTGGTGAAGGATGTGATCATTGAGGGCAGTGGTTAGCAGTATTGTATCTGCCCCCTTGCAAAAGGGGGCAGATACTGAACCTTGAACCCAGGGGCATTCTACCACTTTTTTAATTATTTTTTTTTCATATTGAGACAAGGTCTTACTAAGTTGCCCAGGCTGGCCTTGACCTTGTGTGCATCGGCCTCCCAAGTTGCTGGGATTACAGGTGTGTACGACTCTGCCAGGCTAGCCTTGCCACTATTGACATTTTGAGCTAGATAACTACTGTGAAGGGTTACCTTGTATATCATATGATGTTTGGCAGCATTGCTTCTGCCCACCAGGTGCCTGTAGCTGTTGTGGCAATCATCAGAAATGTCTGTAGACATTGCCAAGTATCTCCTGGGAGAGCAAGATCACCCCTAGTTGAGAACCACTGGGATTGCTTCCTGGAGCACAGTTGAGTACAGTCACAGTCTGAGCCTTGGAGAATAAATAGAACTTTGATAGGAAGGGTGGGCAATGTGAAAATTGAGTTGAGAAGAACCATTCAAGTGAAGACCCAGAAGAATATCTAGAAGAGTGCTACTCAAAGTGTGGTCAATGGATGAAACTGTAAGTGTGGCAATTGTGGATACTCACTTGGAAACTCTATAGCAACTGTACAAAGTAATTTTATGTCCATCAACTGCAAAAGACTTTTGTTTTGTATATCTTTGTTATTTTGTATTTCTAGAGATTCTTTTTCTTGTTTTATAAAAATATATTTGGAATATTTAAACAAGAACATCACCAAACTGGTCCTTTGTCATGAGAGAGGCTGTGACCAGGCTGAATGTCAGGTGCACAGTAGGGAAATAAGATAGGCTAGTTATGGTCCAGATGGAACATGAGGTCAGAGTAGTTTCTAAGATCTTCAAGTGCCAGACACGTCTTGGGCCTAGTATTCAATAAATATTTTTAGGATGAATAAATGTCTGGAAAGACTCCACGCAGAGGAGAAAGGACCTAGGAGTAAGGAACGAGTAGGCAGGAGCTGTTGTGGAGATGAGAGTGACTTTTAGAACAGTATGTTAATTTCAATTAGTCTGTCTCTGTGGTTTTAGTCTTCCAGTCACCTGATTATTTCTATTTAAAAGCATTTTCTAGTCACTTGCCTTTGGGCCACAATCCTGAACTGATAATGGCCCATTTGATGCTGTAATTTATGCATTTAAAACCTCATGTGTCAAATTATGTATGCCCTTGCCTCTTGAGATTGTAAACACTTTTTAATATCTTTCACACAAAGTACTTTTTGTGATTATTTCGTGTTACTTAGAGCTGTCCCTTAAATAAATAAAGGATAGTATATTTTGGTTCATTTGCTTTCTCTTAGAGTAGGAAACAGTCTGTGCCCTTGGCATTGTTTCTGTAGTGTTGTGGGTGGATCTGTGCATCTCTCTTCAGTTGACCACTGGTATGAGATTGCGAAGACTGACTACTTAGCCTATAGCCATGGGCCTGTGCCTACCTCTCCTTTAGAATCTTTAGAGAGCTTGAGATTGCTGAGACTCCATCTGTTACCTACCTACTTACCTACCTTCCTTTCTTCTTTTCTTACAGGCGTTTGTTCCTTCTTTCTTTTTCCCAAAACATATCCTCCACCAAATTAATTGTCTGATGAAACAAAATTCAGTACTCTGCAGAGAAAGATAGCTGTGTTTTGTACTGGCAGTCAAATGGATGAATACATCAATATATAGGATGAATACTTCAGAAACAAACCCAGATATATGTATTACATTAGGTAATAACTAGATTCAGTGGCATTTAAAAGGGAAACAAAAAACACCTTAAGATAATAGTGACTTAAAGCTTTATATGATATCATCTTCAGTGTTTAGAATACAATAAAAACTTTCTGGATATAAAAAGCAAGAATGTGTGGCTCATACTTAAGAGAAAAGTATTAATAGAAACAGTAACAGATCACCCAGATTATAAAGTTGACAGGGATTTTATTTATTATTGTTATTTTTAAATTTATTTATTTATTTGATACCAGGGATTGAACTCAGGGGTACTGGACCACTGAGCCACATCCCCAGCTCTATTTTGTATTTCATTTTGAGACAGAGTCTCACTGAGTTGCTTAGCACCTTGCTTTTCCTGAGGCTAGCTTTGAACTCTTGATCCTACTGCCTCAGCCTCCCAAGTTGCTGGGATTACAGGTGTGTGCCACTGTGCCTGGCAAAATTTATTCATTTATCAACACAATAATTATACATACTTATGGAGTACCATATGATGTTTCAGTACATGTATACACTGTGAAATGTTCAGGGCAAACCTGCCTCCTCAAGTGTTTATTCTTTACATGTGGTGAAAACATTTAGAATCTTTTAGCTTTTTTTGAAACACATAATACTTTATCATTGTCTGTAATCACCACTGTGTGATATAACATCAGAACTTGTTACTCCCATCCAACTATAGTTCCATTGATGAACCTTTCTCCATTCTTCCCTCCTCCCTGATCTCCCTAGCCTCTGGTAACCACCTTCCTACTCTCAACTTCTATGTGATCAACTCTTTTAGATTGCACAGACGAGTGAGATTATGTGGTTTTTATCTTTCTATGCATGGAATATCAACTTAACATAATGACCTCTAGCTCCAACCAAGTTGTGGCAGAAAAATATGATTGCACTTTTTTTTATGGCTGAATAGTATTTTTTTTAAAATATTTTTTTAGTTGTAGATAGACACAATGTCTTTATTTTATTGCTTTGTATGTGGTGCTGAGGATCGAACCCAGGGCCTCACGCATGTGATAAATACTGAATAGTATTTTATAGTGTATATGTACCATATTTTCTTTATTCACTTATCAGTTGATGGATGCTTAGGTTGTTACCATTTCTTACTATTGTGAATAGTGCTGCATGGGAGTCTGCACTCTCTTCTCTCTTTGACATACTGATTTAATTTCCTTTGGATATGTACTGGCATTGCTGGATCATATGGTCATTCATTTGTAATTTTTTTGAGGAAACTCCATTCTGTATTTCATGATGACTGTACTAATTTACATTCCCACCTTATTGTTTAAGGGTTACCATTTTTCCACATCTTTATCAGCATTTGTTATCTTTTCATTTTGAAAATAGCTATTCTTTTTTTTTTTTTTTTTGGTCCTGGGGATTGAACTCAGGGGTACTCGATCACTGAGCCACATCCCCAGCCCTATTTTGTGTTTTATGTAGAGACAGGGTCTCACTGAGTTGCTTGTGGCTTTGAACTCACGATTCTCCTGTCTCAGCCTCCCAAAGTGCAGGGATTACAGGTGTGTGCCACCGTGCCCGGTTTGAAAATAGGTATTATAACTGGAATGAGTGATATCTATCTCATTGTGATTTTGATTTTGATTTTCCCAAGGATTATTGAGCATTTTTCATTTACCTGGTGCCATTTGTATATCTTCTTTTGAGAAATATCTTTTAAGGTTTCTTGCCCATTTTAAAATCAGATTATTTGTGTGTGTTTTTTTGCTTTAGAATGGTTTGAGTTCCTCATATTTTCTAGATGTTAGATGTGTAGTTTGCAAATGTTTTCCCCATTCTGTGGGTTGTCTCTTCATTCTTCTGATTATTTCATTTGCTATGCAGAAGTGTCCTAGTTTGATTTGTAGTAACTTTAGTTTGTAATCCCATTTGCCTAATTTTACTTTTGTTTTCTGTGCTTTGGGGGATTTCTCTAGAATATCCTTGCCCATTTCAATATCTTGAAGCATTTCCCCTACACTTTCTTCTAGTAGTTGTAAAGTTTCAGTACTTTAAGTCTTTAATCCATTTGGAATAGATTTTTTTTTTTTTTTGGTACTGAGGATTGAACTCAGTGGTACTCAACCACTGAGCCACATCCCCAGCCCTATTTTGTGTTTTACTTAGAGACAGGTTTCACTGAGTTGCTTAGTGCCTCGCCATTGCTGAGGCTGGCTTTGAACTCGCGATTCTCCTATCTCAGCCCCCCAAAGTGCTGGGATTACAGGTGTGCGCCACTGCGCCTGGCTTGGAACTGATTTTTGTGTACAGTGAGAGATTTAGTTTAGTTTCATACTTCAGGTGAGCATTCAGTTTCCCCAGAATCATTTATTGAAGAGACTGAGCTTTCTCCAATGCATGTTTTTAGTATCTATTTTGAGGATCATTTGGCTGTAGATGCAACAGACTCTATTCTGTTCCACTGGTCTGTGTCTGTTTCTTTACCAAAACCATGCTGTTTTGATGACTACATCTTGTAGTATATTTTGAAGTCAGATAGTATGATACTTCCTGCTTTGTTCTTTTTACCTAAGATGGCTTTGGCTATTGTTTGTTTGTTTAGTTTTTGGTTCTGTATAAATTCTATGATTGTTTTTTCTAGTTCCATAAATAATGTCATTGGTATTTTGATAAGGATTGCATTGAAGCATTGAATATGTTGGTTTCTTGATACTACCAATCCATGAGTATGGATTTCTTTGACGACATCAAACATGTATATTTTATATTTTGTGTCAAATTGTCATTTCAATCTGAAGTGCTTTTGGGATTTTTTTCCCCATTCCTACTGTTTTTTTGCAACACTGGCTCATGATGCTATGTGTTATTTCTTAGAGTGCTTAATTTTTTAATATTCTTTCTTCGTACTGTCTCAAAACTGATTGCTTGAAATAATATATGAAGCTTTAGGCTTTGTATTTTCATTTGTCATGAAATGTATGAAATTCAAATGAATGGGGAATGTAGATTCATCAGAATGGCAAAGTAGATTTTGGACTGCTTCTTAGAAGATCTAGGTTCCAGTTTTTTTTTTTTTTTTTTTAAATATTTTTTTTTAGTTGTAGATGGACACAATGTCTTTATTTTATTACTTTGTATGTGGTGCTGAGGATCAAACCCAGGGCCTCACGCATGCGAGGCAAGCGCTCTACCTCTGAGCTACAGTCCCAGCCCCTGGGTTCCAGTTTTGACAGCTACTACTTACATAGTGAATTATTTGTGGTACGTTACTTTACTAACATCTCTGCATCTGTTCTATTATCTTGTCAAATAAGTAGGTTGTTAGCATTAAATATCTGTGGGATGAATGACTGATTTCAGGAGCATGCATTGGCAACTTCATATCCACTGTTTCTGCAACTGTATCATCTGCAGAGGTACTGTGCAAATTACTTTAAAATTAAAAAGCCATAGCATATATATTACCTACTGTCCAGAATTTAAAATTACTTGTCTAGATAAGATCCAGTAGCCCTTAGTAGCAGAATGAATACAGGTAGCAAGTTCTTTGGTAGAGGAAGTAAGTGAAGAATATTCTGATGTACTATGACTTGAAATGCATTTAAATAAATTAATTAAAAAAAAAGAATATTCTGGACTGGTATTATGTGAAAGGTAGGCTCTAAGTTGGGCCTTGTAGGGAGAGCAGGACTTAAATATTAAGAAGGGAAAAGGATGTTTGAGGCAAGGTGAATGGAGAAACCCAATGAAGATTTCCAGGGCACAGTCACTGTAGTGAGGAAGTAAGCATAGGAAAGGGGGAAGTGGGAGGAGATTAGATGGAGAAATTGGTTGGAACTGAGATGTGATAAGCCTCAAATGCCAGGCTCAAAGTGAGAACTTCATTCTGTAGTCAGAGGGCTCTGGAAGGTTGTAGGCCAATCAAATGCTATGTAAATGAAATTTCAAGATACTCATCAATATAGAATAACCAGGAATGGTATATTATTTATGTCCTATCAGGAAAGAGAAGGCATAGAGATGGCATATGCAGAAAAGCAATTGAGAGGAACTTAAGAAAGAATAGATATGAAGTCAACAAAGATTTGGAAAGCACTTGAGGGGTAGCAGCTGCAAGTTAGTAAAGGAGGTCTGACTGTTGGCTGGGATGACAGGGGTAACTGAGCCATGTATGCTTTATGGTAGCTGGCTAGCTTAGGCTTCTTCACTTGGTGGTGTTCTCACAGTCCTTATAGCAGCAATAGTGCAAGCCCTAAGTGATTTTCAGGACTCGGCTTACATCAGACTTGTGAATACACTATTGACAAAAGAAAGTAACATGACCAATCCAGATTCAAGGGGTGGAGAAATAGACTCTTAGTGGGAAGAGCTGCAGGGTCTCCTTGTCAGGGTTAGGTGAGCAAAGAGAGAGAACTTTAAACTCACTGGAGCATGTGAAAGAAGAAATACTGTCTTCACTGATCTTCAAGATTAAAAAAAATAAAAACAAAACAAAACTTCAACTGCTACTTATTTTAAACATAGTCAATGTGAAGTTTTACTTAAAATTCATATTTTATTCGCTTTGTGAAAAGTGAGGGTACTCAGTGGGGGAAAGAAACCTTAGCTTTTGAAAAGGAAGGGTAAGAATATTTGGTGTCGTATAATCACACAGTGATGTATTATTACTAAAAATCAAGTGAATTCCCAGTTCTTTCCAATGAATAAGTTGATGGAATTTGTATGGAGTTTTGTTTGATAGTATGTATATTTTGGCACAACAATCTTGGTTTTTTTTTAAAAATTCTGTTTTAGTTTCTGTGGCGTTTCCTTTTCTGTACCCCTTTGTGGACGAACACTGATGAGGAACCCCGAATGTGGCCTGCTGTCATTTTTCCAACTTATTTGTTAGTCAGTTAGGTCCACTAAACCAAAAGTGAGATAAACTAGATCTACAATGTGAATTTATATGTTGTCCCAGTTTATCTTTGTGATATCATTCTTGTATTCTTCCTACAAACTTAAGAGGGCCAGTAAAAATCTTTGATATATGCTTCTTTGTTTTCCTCTTGGAAAACTTGATGCACATCTGGACAGGTAGGTGGAATTTCAAGTGTTATCAGCCTGCTTAAGGGTGATGGTGTTAAAGTTCACCTTTATTTCCATTCATTTTGGTGCTGGGGTCTACTGAGATTCTGTCATGGCTTGTTCTTGTGATTCATCTGAAAAGAGGGCAGACATTCCATCTGTCTTACTTGGTTTGCAGTGTGGTAGAAGAGATAAAATTTAATGAAGTTATTACTTAATTCATTAAAAGTGTAATTAGTGTTATAAGAAAGAATTAAGAGCACAGTAAAAATGTGTACAAAGGAAAGAGCTTACTTAACCTGGGTGCTTTTGTCAGAGAAGATTTACTTGAGCTGGTAAGACTGAGGCCATAAGAAAGCAGATTGAGTTACCTAGGTGAGGGTAGATGGACTGGGAAGAGATTTTATGGGCTTTTGACTACTTCATGTCTCATTGAGCAAATGATGGGAAACTTGGGTAGTGTTTTTAGGGTACTAGCCCTTTAATCTGTGAATTACCCCAGGAATTTATAAAAAATGTAAATTATAGACTTTTAAAAACAGCTTTATTGAGAAACAACATACTGTACACTTCACCTTTTTAAAGTATATAATTCATTGACTTTAAGGACATTTAGAGTTTAGAACATTACTTTGTAATGTTCAACCATTTTTTAAGAATTTTTTTGTTACCTTACAAAGAAATCTCAAAACCACCCTTAGCCAGCTACCCCTGGTCCCCCCACCTCCTCTCTCCAAACCTAAGCAGGCACTGGTCTAGACATCTTATTCTGGACATCTCATATCAATGGAATCATGCAATACGTGGCCCTTTCTGGCTGGCTTCTTTCACTTAGCAGTTATGTGTTCAGGGTTTATCCATGTTGCAGCATGTCTCAGTATTTCATCCATTTTTATGGCCAAATACTGTTCCATTATTTAAAAATATAAAATGCAACTTCTCGAGTCCCACCTGAATCTTATTGTATCAGAAATTTTAGGAGGTCCTCTCTTGTCATCTGTGTTTGAATAAGGTCTTCAGATGATTTACTTATGGGTCAAGAGATACTGCTTCTGAGTGGCTGGGAGGAGGAGGACGTGAAGCTGGAGAGCTGAGTCGTTCTTATCACTGCTGGTCCTTGGTGTTTACCCTCATCTTAAGGATGCTGGGAAGTTATCGAAAGGTTTTTAAGCAGAGCTGTGAAATAATCCAGTTAATATTTTAAAAACAATTCATTTTAGCTTTTCAGTCAAAATTAGTTTGGGGGAATCTAACTAAAGGAAGATATAGGAAGCCCTTGAGGGAAGATGTTGGTGTGGCATAAGCCAGTAACAGTAAAGATGGAGAAGTGTGGAGGGGAAAGTTTTGAATGCAAAAAAGCATTATTTGTTGTTTTCTTGTGTCATCAGGGAGAACCAAGGTGAAATCCAGGTTTCTAGATTGGGCAGATGAGTGGGTGGTGGTGT
This sequence comes from Geosciurus inauris, assembly GCA_004024805.1. Classification (NCBI taxonomy): domain Eukaryota; kingdom Metazoa; phylum Chordata; class Mammalia; order Rodentia; family Sciuridae; genus Geosciurus; species Geosciurus inauris. The sequence goes on from PVHX01011191.1 coordinate 60,150, forward strand.
CATCACTAAGGTCTTCTGAATTTTCTGTCATGGGCTTAAATCTTGGTCACTCATTCCTCCCTCTAGAATCTACTGTTTCAGACAACCCCAGAGAAAATATATCGGATGACATTTGAACATGAATACTCTTGAGAAGACATACTACAACACATCTGGAACCATAAGTAATATAAATATCAATGTGTGTGTCCACATTCAGCCTGCAGTAACTGTTCAAAATGAAGAATATAAATGTCTGGAAAATAAAGGTGTCATCAAAGTGTTTAGACCTAGGTTGTGTGTAGAAGTCTTTCCAAGCAGGGTGCATTTACACAATTCAGAGAGTGTTTTGATGAGAGAGGAAAAGAGATTTGAGGTTGCAACCACTTCTAAAAGTAAAGCCTGTCAAGATTCTAGGATTCTGAAGGTGAGATAGAGTCCAGGGTAGCTGGTGAGAGGCCTGGAAATATAGGACCAGGAGGCTGTGGAACTTTTTTTTTTTTTTAAAGCAAGAACCAATAAGAAATTGTAGAACTCTGAGAGGCAGTGATCTGTGTTCAAGAAGTGCACTCTTGTCTAGTTTTAGGTGAAAGTGGGTAGGACAGTAAATTTCTGGAGGTATAGATAGCAGCCAGATAGGGACTGTAAATTCAGGAGTAGTAGGTAAGCTATGAGGAGTAGTAGAATTTCCAGGATTTGGCCGCTAAAGGAATGAGCCAAGGAGGAAGGAAAGGAGAAAGCTTGAGGTCACTGGGAAAGTGCAAGAGGATATGGCTGTTGTAGCTGGTGGTGGAGGAATTGTGGAAGGAGAAGGCTGTGGAAGACACTGGTTTTAGTCTTCATGATTAAGTACATGGAATTAAACATTTTAGTGTAAACATTTCAAATAAGTTATTAAATTTGAGGTAACAGATTACATAGATTTGTTGATCTTTTTTTAAATTTTAACTTAGTATTGTCCTACCTATTTTTTAATTACACAAAGAATTAGGAGCAATTATTGCTTCAGTACCTTGTAATCTGGATTGTGAAAGGAATTGACTAAGGTATTTTGACAGTACTAGTTCCAATCAGAAAATATAGGTGATGGGGCTGGGATTATGGCTTAGTGGTAGAGTGCTCACCTAGCACGTTTAAGGCACTGGGTTCAATCCTTAGCACCACATAAGATAAATAAATGAAGATATTGTGCCCATCTACAACTAAAAAAAATTTAAAAAACGGAAATATAGATGATATTTTTATTGATGATAAATGTGTCAGTTCTTGTTGCTGTGACAAAATACCTGAAGAAATCAACTTAAAGGAGAAAAGATTTCTTTGGGCTTATGATTTTAGAAGTTTCAGTCCCTGTCTCCTACTCATTGCTCTGGGCCTGTGATAAGGCAAAAAATCACAGCAGGGAGCATGTAGCAGAACAGAGCTGCTTCACATTGCACCAATTCAAAAGCAGAGACAGATGGGAGGGGCCAGGGACAAGATTTACCCTTTAAGGCAAGCTCTCAGTGACCTACTTCCTCCACCTAGGCCCTACCTCCTGAAGTTTTCACCACTTCCCAGTAGTGCTAAAGCTGGGGACCAAACCTTTAACACATGAGTTTTTTGGGGACATTCCAGAGTTAAATCATAGGTATGGATTAGGGTTATAGGAGGAAGCATTCAGCGACTAGCAGGGCAATGATAACTTCTTGCTTTATTCAAAAATGTTCCTTAAACTCAAAAATAGCAGACTGTAAACTGGTGCCCACACAAGTTGCAGTTGGAAAACTAATGAAGTGATTGCATATAATTACATATTAACTTCTTGAGTTTAATCTATAATTCTGAAAGAGAACCAAAATGGGGTATTGACTAAAAATAAAAGGTGTTTAAATTCATGCATGTGTCGGTTTTAAACAGACCAGGAAAGATGTTTCAAGTCCCCAGGGGACCACAGTGGAGACATTTGTTAATTCCCCTTTACCTGGCCGAAGTCTCTTGTTCTCCCTCTCCACTGTCTCATTTTGTTTTTTGTTTTTTTTTGGTACTGGGGATTGAACTCAGGGGCACTCGACCACTGAGCCACATCTCCAGCCCTATTTTGTGTTTTATGTAGAGACAGGGTCTCACTGAGTTGCTTAGCACCTCACTGTTGCTGAGGCTGGCTTTGAACTCGCGATTCTCCTGTCTCAGCCTCCCTAAGTGCTGGGATTACAGGCTTGAGCCACCGCGCCTGGCTCCACTGTCTCATTTTAACTTGAATGTACCTATTCTCATTTCCTTTGTGCAGCAGAGATGAGAGAATTAAAAAGTTCAGTCTTGTGAATACACATGAATGAATAGTGCCTTTTTGTTCCTAGGTTTGGCTAGTGTGGACCCATTAGTTAAGTTGTATTCTACTAATGACAAGTCTTCTGCAAGGTGGTTAGATATACACATGAGGAGCCCCTTTTTTCTGTCCTTATCACTTCTAGTCTGCTTTAACCTGCTGCCTGGGGTGGGATGGGAGTATGGCTGGTTAGCATAATCCTGGGTGGAGGGCAAAAATCTCAAAGAACATGTTCTGCTAGATAACGCTGTGCTCATATTTAAAAGGAAACTGGTTCTTACCAAAGCACATGCTCCCAGAGGATGGATCCTCCATTTAAATATAGTTGATAGTGTAGACACTATCATTGCTTGAAAACTGACTCTCAGTTGTAACTCAGAGCTCTCTTGCAGGTGTGCTGAAACAAGGCAGAGGCAGTTATGTACCTGCCCCATGCCTTGACTAGTACTGGGCACTTGAAAGAATACGCTTGTGGAATGAAGAAATGAGTGAATCAGTGCATGAATGGAGGAGAAGCCAAGTGGCCTTGGAGTTGTACTGATGTCACTAGTGACTAGCAAAGGATTATGTTTGCTGAAGAACAATAGCTCCTGAGATTTGTAGCCTTGGAATAAAAACTATAAAAATGATTGTCAGGTGAACTCGTTTAACATGCTGGGCACTCCACTGAGAATTCTCCAAGCCTGCTGCCATGTAGTTTTCATTGCCACTTTCTGAGCTTAATCGCTACCTATTTTCACAGATGAGGAGACTAAGGCTTTGGTGGAGTAAGTTACTTGCCCAATGGGACAAAGATACATCATTTTCTGACTGTTTAGATCTAGTAAGTTTCATGACTACAATATAATTGAAAGCTAATGGATGAGAATCAGGCCACACCGTGTTCAGATCACAGGGCCACCTGTTCACAGACCAACCAGGTCCCTCACAGACCTCAGCATCATCTTTCCCTGGTCAGACTACCCTCCCTACCTTTTCTACACCATCCCTGTGTTACTGCTGCCAAACTGACATGGTGTATGTGTGGTTTTTCATCTGCGTGAGTTATTTTTGTAGCAGTGTTAAGTTTTGCACTTGTAGGCAGTTCTGTTGTCAAGCTGAGTGGCCAACAAAGTGGTGGTTATTGATAATGGAAACAGAAGGGTGAGGAGGAAGAGGCAGATGGATGCGTTGATGTGTGACAGCAAGGGTTTTTGGTGTTCTCTTTTACCAGTGAAATGGAGGTGGTGATGGGACATTTAAACATAAATTTTCAGAAAGGCATTGGGGCTGTGGTGTTGGCCTTTGTGAAAGAGGCCAGTTTGAAGATGCAGATTTTAGATATGTCTTCCCAGAGGTGACAGCTGAAGTTGTGGGAGTAGGTGGTATCACCAAGGGTAAAAGTATCAGTATGAAGAAAAAACAGGTTCTGAAGGATTTTTTGAGAGTTTATGTCTTCATTTTGCCTGATTCAAGTGTGTCAGTATACACTACATTTCTGTCCTTTCTGCCTGTAGGTTAGTACTGTGTCTCATATATATTAGCAGTCATAGTATACTTCTCTCTGTCTGTCTGTCTATTTATCTATCTATAGCGGTACTAGGGATTTAAAGTATACTTCTCTACATAGTATACTTAGTATACTTCTACATAGCATACTTCTATATTTACTCTGACATTCTAGTTAATTTTCTAGTACTTAGTTTTAGTTTGATATTTTTTCTCATCATAGATGTTCTAGAATGTTTCTAAGCAAAGAATATGGGGACACAAGCCACACTTAGAAAATATAGTGTGAGGTTTTTTTCTTCTGCTTTTGCTGGTTTTACAAAACAGTAATTTATAAACTATACTTTTAAATAAATTTGGTGCATATATTACTATACTAATGAACTATGCACATTATAAAATGTGCGCAAAATAGCAATTAAAATGATGAGATACAGTTAACGTTATCTTTAATTTTATTTTTTTAATGATAAAGTATTCCTTTTTCCTCACCAGTTTTTTTTTAGTGAGAACAATGTGAGCTAATGCTAAATATTATAATTTGAAGATTTGCTTTTAACAGTTGTCATTGATGAAAAAGATGATTCACAAAACACATAGATATGAATGAAGGATGAATGTCATTAGAATTAAAGAACAGTAGTAATCATTTTCTGATTCCATTCTAGTCATGCAAAGGTTGTTAAAATTTTGATACTTAAAATCATATTGTATTCTCAAATATGCATCTGTTATTCTAGAAAATCAAGTGAAAGATGCTACATTTTTACATTTAAAAAACTCATTGAAACTTTCATTGGGAAGACTTAGGAAACTAGAAAAATATGTCTAGGTATTCTTAGTTGACAGTTTCTATAGTTGATAGCTCTTGTTTTCAGTAACAAGATGACAGTATCAGACATTTCTTAAGGGTGCTGGAGATTGTACTCAGGAGTGCTCTGCCATTGAGCTACATCCACAGACCTTTTTATTTTCTGAGACAGTCTTGCTTAGTTGCCTGTGCTGTCTTTGAACTTGTGATCCTCCTGCCTTAGCCTCCTGAGTTGTTGGGATTATAGATGTGTACTACCACACCCAGCATCTGTGTTTGTTTTGATAACTGCTAGTTAGCCTACCCTAGTAACAATTCATTATCATGAAAAAAATAAAATTTGGAACACTTGTTCTTTTTATTTTTTTTCATATTTAATTTATTTATTTGTTCTATTTAGGCTTACATGATAACAGAGTGCAATTTGATTCATTGTACATAGATAGAGGATAACATATCAATTCTCTAGTTGTAAGTTGTATAGAATCACAACATATATGCAGTCATACATAAAGTTAGGACTATGATGACCATCATATTCCACCACCTTTACTGTCCCCATGACCCCTCCCCCCTTACACCCCTGTGAACAGAGTTCCACCATTGTTCCCATGACCTTCCCCACATTATGGGTCAGCATCCACTTATCAACGAGTACATTTGGCATTTGGTTTTCTGAGATTGGCTTACTTCACTTAGCATGATATTCTCCAACTCCATCCCTTTACCTGCAAATGCCATAATTTTATTCTCTTTTATTGCTAAGTAATATTCCATTGTGTGTGTGTATATATATATATATCACAGTTTCTTTATCCAGTCATCTATCGAAGGGCATCTAGGTTTGTTCCACAGTTTAGC
>PVHX01011192.1:0-65614 GCA_004024805.1 Geosciurus inauris
CTGGCTTTGAACTTGCGATTCTCCTGTCTCAGCCTCCTTAAGTGCTGGGATTATAGGCTTGAGCCACTGCACCCGGCTGTGGTATCTCATTTTTAAATTTTTTTTTTTGTACCAGGGATTGAACTCAGGGGCACTTGACCACTGAGCCACATCCCCAGCCCTATTTTGTGTTTTATGTAGAGACAGGGTCTCACCGAGTTGCTTAGCGCCTCGCCCTTGCTGAGGCTGGCTTTGAACTCACAATTCTCCTGTCTCAGCCTCCCTAAGTGCTGGGATTACAGGCTTGAGCCACTGTGCCCGGCTTCTTTTGAAATCTTTAACTGTCCCACTGTCTCCACCTGGAACATGAATCATGCCCTTTGTCTTGGGTATTATTCATCCATTAGTCACTTCTTAGCCATCTAGATTATGAGACTGACTGTCATGGTGTCGTGGTGCTTGTGTTAAATGAAGTAACTTTTATTTTACTTAATAGTTACAAAACACAAGAAGCTGGGCTGGAGATATAGCTCAGTTGGCAGAGTGCTTGTCTTGCATGCGCAAGGCCCTGGGTTCAATCCCTAGCACCACAAAAAAAAAAACAACAACAAGAAGCTGAGCGCGGTGGTGCACACCTGTAACCCCTGAACTTTGGGAGGCTGAGACAGGAGAATCACGAGTTCAAAGCCAGCCTCAGCAACAGCGAGGCACTAAGCCACTCAGTGAGACCCTGTCTCTACATAAAACACAAAACAGGGCTGGGGATGCGGCTCAGTGGTCGAGCACCCCTGAATTCAATCCCTAGTACCAAAAAAGAAAAAAAGGAGAAGCCATGCTGGCAATTTAGATATGCTAAGGATATAAGTAAAATAAAGCAGGCTGTTACAGCTGTTTTATTATCAGTTACTGTTAATCTCTTATTGTACCTAAGTTTATGAATTAAACGTTATCGTATATATAGGAAAAAACAGTACATATAGAGTTTGGTATTAACTAAGGGTTCAGGCATCACCTGAAGATAGGAACATGCTGTATTTTGGTAAGAATGTTTAGTATGTGATCCAACCTCTTAACAGTGTTGTTGTTTTTTTTTTTTCTTTTTGGTTGTATTGGGGATTAAACCGTAGGAGTGCTCTAACAGTGAGCTACATCCCCAACCCTTTTTTATAATTTTAATTTTTTTCAATTTTTTAAAAAAAAATATTTATTTTTTAGTTGTAGGTGACAGAATATCTTTATTTTTATTTTTATGTGGTGCTGAGGATTGAACCCAGTGCCTCACACATGCTAGGCGAGCAGGCTACCACTGCGCCATAACCCCAGCCCCTAATTTTTTTCAATTTTGATACAGTGTCTCACTAAGTTGCTCTCACTGGCCTGTTCCAGAGTCAATGGGATTACAGGCATGGACTATCATCCCTGCAGGACCTCCTGAGATTTTTAAGTGTGCAATATAATACTGCAAATTATAAACACAATATTGTTCAGTAGTTCCTCAGATATTATTCATTGTGCATAAACAAAACTTTATATTGGTTAATGACCAGCTATTTTATATACCTCCACCCAGCACCTGGCAACACCATTCTGCTCTCTGCTTCTATGACTATTTTAAGTTCCTCAAAGAAGTGGGGTCACAGAGTATTTCTCCTTCTGTGACTGTTTTTTTGTCTTTGTTTTGCAGTGCTGGAGATCAAGCCCAAGGCCTCATGCATGCTAGGCAAACCCCCTACATTAAGCCATACATCTAGTCCTATGACTGACTTATTATTTTACTTAGCATAATGTTCTCAGGGTTTATCCACGTTTATCCAATGCTTTCTTCTTTGTAAGGCTGAATAATGTTCCACTGTGTACACCATATTTTCTTAATCCATTCACCCATCAGTGAACATTTAAGTTATTTCCATATGTCAGCTATTAAGAATATTGCTACCAGCTGGGCGTGGTGGCTCACGCTTGTAATCCCAGCACTTAGGGAGGCTGAGACAGGAGAATCGCAAGTTCAAAGCCAGCCTCAGCAATGGCGAGGTGCTAAGCAACTCAGTGAGACCCTGTCTCTACATAAAACACAAAATAGGGCTGGGGATGTGGCTCAGTGTTCGAGTGCCCCTGAGTTCAATCCTGGGTTAAAAAAAACAAAAACAAAAACAAAAAAACCCCAAACTGCTATATTGCTACAAAAACAAAACAAAACAAAATACGCTAGGCTATTTTTAATTTTTTGAGGAACCTCCATACTGTTTTCCACATGGGATGCATGATTTTGCATTCCAATTAACAGTGTACAAGGGTTCCAATTTCTCCACATCCTAGCCAGCACTTATCTTTTGTTTCTTAGATAATAGCCATCTTAACGGGTATGAGGTGATCTCTTGTGGTTTTGATTTGCAATTCCAATGATTAGTGATGTTGAACCTTTTTTCATATACCTGTTTGCCATTTGTATATCTTCTTCAGATTATGTAATTTTAAACTTGCATTTCCCTAATTAATGATTTTGAGCCTTCTGTATATCTTCTTTGGTGATGTGTCTTTAAAATATTATGCTTTTTTTTCAGTGTTGGGGACTGAAGCCAGGATTTTAGGCATGCTAGGTCAAGTGCAATACCACTGAGCTACATCTCTGGTCCTTTTTTATTGTCTTCTTATTCGTTTTTGAAAATTCTCATATTGTGGATATGAGACATTCATCAAATACATGATTTGAAAAATCTTTTCTTGGCTTGGTTGTTGTTTTTTTTTTGTGGGGGGCGGTACTGGGGATTGAACTCAGGGACACTGCAAGCCCTGAGCCAAATACCCAGCCCTATTTTGTATTTTATTTAGAGACAGGGTCTCACTGAGTTGCTTTCTGCCTCAGCCTCCCAAGATGCTGGGATTACAGGTGTGTGTCACGGCACCTGGCTTTTGTTGTTTTTGTACTAGGGATTGAACCCAGGGGAGCTTTACCACTGAGCAACATCCTTGCCAAAGTACTTAGGAGTAAAGAATCCTAATGTCTCCAATTTATTCTCAAATGGCTCAGAGGAACAAAAGAATGTTATGTGTATAAAACAAGAGTAAGCACAATAATCAATAAGGCAAATATGGAAATGTTAACACTTCTAGGTGAAAGGCATGTAATAACATTTTTGTAATTTGAAAACCTTTTTTTCCAAAATAAAATGAATGAATAAGTATATACATAAATACAAATATTAAATTGCTGTACCTTAAATGTAAAGGGCCAAATCTACCATCCTTTCCCTATTAAGAATTTCTGGTACCACACCCAGAAGCCCATCTATCCAAATGACTTTCAGATTGGTGATTTGTTAGTTATGGACACTGTCAGAGGAAGAAAAGCCTTCTATTTCCCTTCTCTCTTAGGGCCTTGCTTAGTTCCTGAGGCTTGCCTCAAACTTGAGATCCTCCTGCGTCAGCCTCCTGAGTCACTGGGATTACAGGTGTATGCCACCATACCCAGCCTGATCACACTTAATTTCAACAGCAGTCAGACCACAGAAGTCATACAGACTATTATGCCTGAATAAATACACCTCAGAGAATGGTTTCAGGATCCAAAAAATGTCCATTGAAGGCAAAAGGCCAAACTTGTGACTAGATGCAGCATACACAGTACAGCTAGATGTCTAAGGTAGGAGAGAATATAATTTTATTAATGGATATCCTTAATTAATTATTTTGTGGAGAATAGGCTGAGTCTACCTTCTTATCGTCTCTCAATTGGAGGAAACATCTGTGCCAGGCAAACACCCATCTATTTGTCTGAACTCCTATGGATTTTGCATATGCAGGAAGCTGGTCTGTATTTAGTCTCTACGTTTTTGGTTCTAGCTGACTTAAAAAACACTAACATTTTGAAAAGACGCAGTTACTTGGAACATATGAAAGAGAAAAGATGAAAAAAGTATGTGTGTGATTAATTAATTGGGTTTGCATTTCATGGTTCAGCAGCTAAATAAAAAATGGCAAAAGAGGGCTGGGATTGTGGCTCAGTGGTAGAGCGCCTGCTTCGCATGCCTGAGGCACTGGGTTCGATCCTCAGCACTACATTAAAAAATGAATAAAACAAAGATATCTGTCCATCTACAACTAAAAAAAAAATTAAAAAAAAAAATGGCAGAAGAGTTGCTATTCTGGGAACCACCCAGACTTCTCTAACAATTCTGGCAAAACCATATGTCTTATCTCATAGTTTAAAGCTCTCACTGCTATCTGGCTCCTTACTTTCCAAATTTTTAGAGGCTATCCAACTGTGTCTAATATGTATATTTTTCTTTTTTATAATTCTTTTTAGTTGTAGATGAACACACTATCTTTATTTGATTTTATTTATTTATTTTTATGTGGTGCTGAAGCTTGAACCCAGTGCCTCACAGGTATAAGGCAAGCACTCCACCGCTGAGCTACAACCCCAGCACATTTAATATGTATTTTTAAAAATTATACTGAAGGCCAGGCACGGTGGTGCACACCTATAATCCCAGTGGCTCAGGAGGCCAAGGCAGGAGGATTGCGAGTTCAAAGCTAGCCTCAGCAATTTAGCGAGGCCCCAAGCAACTCAGTGAGACCTTGTCTCAAAATAAAATATAAAAAGGTCTGGGGATGTGGCTCAGTGGTTAAGAGCCCCTGGGTTCAATCCCTGGTACAAAAAACAACAAATTATACTGAAAAAATATATGAATTCTCCACCACAAAGTAAGCAACTAATACACATAATAGCATAATCAAATTAAATCCAACTAATTTTGGTGAAGGCTTACCGGATCAGTGTGTTCCCAATCTGGTGCCGTATTTCATTCCACTCCTCCTTGCTTTTATGAGGCCAAGAATTCAAGTTCAACTCTGGTTCACTGGGTCTGTGGTTCAACTTCATTGCCAGTGTGTCTTTCCTCTTCACTTTATTGGCCAGAGCACCTATACATGAGGAGGAAAAAAGGTGTAGAAACAGAGGTTCAACGTGGGGCTGTGGCTATGGCTCAGGGGTGGAACACTTGCCTATCATGTGTAAGGTACCAGGTTCGATCCTCAGCACCACATACAAATAAATAGATAAAAAGAACAGCATGCCGCTTATCTCCAACTACAAAAAAAAAAAAAAGGCTCCACATCATGGGGACCTGGGGAGGTGTCTGAATCAGTGTAATTCCCAGCTTCTTACTTGGCCTCAAATGATCCAGTCAAAACACAGAGGAGGGGAAAAGAAGACATCTAAAAATCTTCAGCCAGATGGACCTAGATGGCAAAAGATACCTTCTCTCTTTTACTAGCCCTCTACATTTTTCTCCTTAGTAAGAACTGCTAGAGGAGAGGGAATCTATGCTTGGGACAGTCATTTGAATTAAAATGAAACGAATTTCACACTAATATATCCCACAATTTTTCCCCCCAGTCCTGAGGATTAAACCTAGGACCTTGTACATGCTAGCCAAGTTCTCCACCACTGAGCCACATCCCCCCCATCCCTTTTTTGTGGTGCTGGGGATTGAACCTAGGCCTTCTGCACAGGAGGCAAGCACTCTATCAACTAGGCCACATCTCCAGCCCTCCAGCCCTTTTTTATATTTTATTTAGAGACAGGGTCTTGCTAAATTGCTGAGGCTGGTTTTGAACTCCTGATCCTCCTGCCTAAGCCTCCTTAGCTACTGGGATTATAGGCATGTGCCACTGCGCCCAGTGACCCCAGGCCCTTCTAAGAATTTTTTCAGACCATCTCTTCATTAAATTGCTGAGTCTGACCTTGAACTTGTGATCCTCCAGCCCCAGCCTCCTAAGCAGCTGGGTTACAGGTGTGCATCTAGCTCATGGTTAGTTTTTCTTTCTTTCTTTTTTTTTGGTACTGGAGATTGAACTCAGGGGCACTCGACCACTAAGCCACATCCCCAGCCCTATTTTGTGTTTTATGTAGAGACAGGGTCTCACTGAGTTGCTTAGCGTCTCGCTGTTGCTGAGGCTGGCTTTGAACTCGTGATTCTCCTGTTTCAGCCTCCCAAAGTGCTGAGATTACAGGCTTCCACCACTGCGCCCAGGTAATTTTTATTTCTTTTTAAAAATAATTTTAGTTGTAGATGGACACAATATTTTTTTTAATATTTATTTATTTTTTCAGTTGTAGGTGGACAGAATATCTTTATTTTATTTTTATGTGGTGCTGAGGATCGAACCCAGTGCCTCCCGCGTGCTAGGTGAGCACGCTACCACTGCGCCATAACCCCAGCCCCGGGACACAATATTTTTATTTTATTTATTTTTTTTAGGTGGCACTGAGGATTGAACCCAGTGCCTCACACATGCAAGGCAAGCGCTCCACCACTGAGCCACAACTCCAGCCCTCATGGTTAATTTTAACAGAGGAATGAATGATAGCAAGGATGAGACCTTCACAGTTAGCCAGATTATTTGACAGAAAAGATACTTGTTTCCATTCATCTTACTTGCAAATAGCTTTATCTATAAAAGAATTTCCTCGGGCTGGGGTTGTGGCTCAGTGGTAGAGTGCTTACCTAGCATGTGTGAGGCACTTGGTTAGATTCTCAGCACCACATATAAATAAATAAAATAAGGTCCATTGACAACTTAAAAAAAAAATATATATATATATATATATAAAATTTTCTCTTTTGCTTTTCCCTCCTTACTCTGATGGCTTTCATCTTCATCCTCTTCATCTCGGTATTGAACAGGACCCTCTGAATCTGAGTCACTCTCCTTTTCTTCTTCTTCCTGCAGACACTGTGGTAGTTTAGGAATGACTGAGGTAGATGCCACATCTTCAACAAATGCCAAAGGACAGGTTTGCTCCTCCTCTTCTTCATCGTCTGGACTAACAAATTCACATAATTATATTTTCTTTTTAGATACAAAGAAACTGGTTTACAAGAAAAATAACTGAAATATCTATGGGAAAGTTCATTAATGAAATAACTTATAAATCCCTCTTTTAGCTTTAACAATGATGCTAAGAAAATTTTTAATACCTATAATCTAAAGGACTCTAGGTTTAAGTCCCAGCTCTACCACTTATCAGATATTGGTACTTTCTAGAATTTGTCTAAATTTATTCTCACAGGCCTACAGAGAAGATATCATTCCCATTAACAGATAACTAATAAACAGAAAGATCTAGTAAGTTATACTTCAACACACTAGGAGTGGTAGAGCTGGGATTTGAATCCAGGGTGATATCACCATATAAGGCAAGGCTCTTATGCACCATGTAATACACTTCCTACCCTTTTATCATATAAAAGTAGTGATTTTAATTTTCATATATATAAATTTTATGTCATCATGGAAATCTCCATGAAACAAAAAAAGTCACAGAAATCACAGGATAAAAATGTCCTTTTGGGGGACTGGGATTGTGGCTCAGTGGTAGAGCACTTGCCTCGCATGCGTGAGGCACTGGGTTCGATCCTTAGCACCACATAAAAAATAAATAAATAAAAATTTTTTTAAAAAAATGTCCTTTTGGGAGAATATTCTTTGTACTTTAAATTTACTCAAATTTTCTTTTTTAGTAATTATTTTTCCAAGGAGGGCTAAGAGTAAAGAAGGATAAACAAGAGGAAAACTTTAAAGGCACTCACACTTTCAGCATTTCAATAGTGATGGGAAGTGACCTGGTCCGACCCAGGGTACTGCTGTCCTCAGAAAAGTTGTCACTGTTCTCAAAGAGCAATGAATGAGCTCTGTGAGAACCCTCTAAAGGAGGAGTCATGGGAAGGGGGCTGGTCAGGGCCTGTTGAATTCGAATATGTAGTGGAAGTGGGGGTAGCCTAGAGGGTACATGGGGCTCCCCAAAGCTTTGGTCCAATATCCTCTTGGGGACTTCCTTTTTCTGATCTTCCTGCTGGGGAGCCTCCTGGGCAAGAACTAAGGAAGGTGGAATCTCGACTTCTGGCACAAGTTGAAAAGTCTTAGGAGGGAACGGTGGAGACCGTGGGGGCTCTGGTGGTATATGGGTAGGCACCGGGGGAGATGGAGAAGGAGGTGGGATCATCAGCATTGGTTCAGAGCCCACAGAGCATGTGTTCGTCTCTCTTTGATCGCTTGGTGGTTTTGTGTTGATGCCAGCAGCCAACTCCGAGGTGGATACCAAGGTTGACAGAATGCCTCTTTTAGGTGGTAAGGGTGGGGATGGTTTTGATAATAATGTACCACTGTTTATTGCTTGGGACAGTTCAGCTGGAAAAGAGAAAGCAACACTTCAATTTAATATCTCTTTACAATGCTTTGAGGGGCCAGCCCAGGTCTAAAATTAGAGCTGAGCTCAGTCTTAAATCTTTGAAGCAAATTATATAAGTTGATGGCTTTGTCATTCCCTATATATCTTATTCTGAAACAAAAACTGCAGTTATTCAGGTAGAAGGCCTAATTAATACAGGTGTAGGAAAACTCTGCTAAGCATCTTAATTTGCTGCCATGACAACAGATATGACAAGTTTATAACTTGATGTTGGTATAAAGTTAATATGAATAGAGATAGAAAAGCCAATTAAAAGCTCTTTAGTGGGGCTGGAGTTGTGGCTCAGTGGTACAGCGCTTGCCTAGCATGCGTGAGGCACTGGGTTCGATCCTCAGCACCACATATACATAATAAATGAATAAAATAAAGATCCATCAACAACTAAAAAATATTAAAAAAAAAAAGCTCTTTAGTGCAAGTACTTCATTAAGAGATTTAAATATTCAGAGAATAATATTAAAATTTGTTTATAAAACACTATTTGGGAGGCTGGGGTTATGGCGCAGTGGTAGCGTGCTCGCCTAGCATGCGTGAGGCACTGGGTTCGATCCTCAGCACCACATAAAAATAAAATAAAGATATTCTGTCCACCTACGACTAAAAAAAAAAAATATTAAAAAGAAAAAAACAAAACACTATTTGGCATTCTTACCATATCCTGATAATGATTCCTAGATATCCCAACTCTGTATTATGAAATTATCAATAAAGACATCTTGAATTTTTTTTTTTGAGACAGGATTTCATTAAGTTGCAGAAGGCCTTTATAAATTGCTGAGGCTAGCCTCAAACTTGTGATTCTTCTGTCTGTGCCTTTGGAGTCACTGGGATTATAGACATGAGACACCATGCCCAAATGACATCTTGAATGTTTATAGCAAATGCAAAACCCTTTGAAGACATGTAAGTGCTTTAATATCATATTCTCTCTGTATCACTTGAGGTAGTACCTGAGGTCACAGATGTTGGGTAACTACAAGCTCGCATGGACTCAGCTAGTATCCAGTCTCTGGCTATTAGACTACTACTTCATCCTCTGGATCCTACTGTCTCTGATCTTTATTTGCATTAGCACTGCTTATTGTCCCTTGTATTCCCATGTTCACTCTCACTTACACAATGGAATCCTTGATAGCAGGGCAACCCTTATATCCATCAGCATATCTACAGGGCTGTGCACAGAGTTTGGTATAAGTGGGTCCTCAGTATGTTTATTACATGAGATGCCCTTACCCTGTATCATAACAGTACATACCCCTATTGATCCTCCTAAAGCTCACAATGACTCAGGCACTGATCCAGTCCAGTCACTCCCTTGGGAGGGCTCCATGTAAAAAGTGGATCATCACATAAAAAAAAAACAAAAAACTAATCTTGCAAAATAATTAAAGAATAGCTCTCTTTATCATCAACCTCTAATCATTTACCCAAATGCTTTATTTTAGTTCCATCCATTGTTCTCAAATGGTCTCATAAGTTTTCCTGAAATAAAATTTTACTGTACTAAATCTTATTCCATTGGGGACATTCAAAGTAAAAGGCTAGTTAATTCTATCTTTTGTTTGTTTGTTTGATGCTACTGTGAACTGGACGACCCAGAGGTGCTCTACAACTGAGTGATATCCCTAGCCTTTTTTATTTTGAGAAAGAGTCTCACTAATTAGGCTACCTACAAACTTGCAATATTCCAGCCTCAGTCTACTGAGTAGCTGAGATTGTAGGTTTGTGCCACCATGTCCAGCTAGCAATCTGTTTTAATAAGCCTTCTAGGTGATCCTGTTGAGATCACAAGTCTAGACAACAGTTTGAGAGCACTAGTATAGAGAAGAGGTCGGGATGTGAGATTTGAGTTGTTTCTCATTAACTACAACTGTGAATGAGTTACAAAGTTTCCTGTTCTAATTGTCCTATCTATGTAACAGATAAAATCAGTTTACAAAGGCACAAGGTGGTTTTGAAAATAAGTATGAAAAAGCTCTTCAAGTTCCTCAAAGATTAGTCAATGTGTCATTATCTATCTGAGTAGTGATAACAATAATAATCTTCATCCTGTTTTTATCTGGCTGCTCCAACCTGTCATACTCATAATATATTCTAAACCTGTTTTTCAGGATTCTAGTCACTCCACCCAACTTGGTGATATTAGATATCCAATGAGCATACTTCTTATTCATCTATTCAATCAGTAACAAGAACTTTAAGCAGAAATAAGCCTATTATCATTTTTCCTGAAAAACTATATTTGCATTAGGTCTGAAGCACTTATGACACCCCTCCCTTTCTTGAAAGTTCACTGAAGGTATACATTTATGTAAAGAAAATAAACCTGAACAATATTGTTAATAAATGCAAAAATTTACTAAACCCATAAAAATTTACTGATTACCTTCCCTACTTTCTTTACCATGACTTATTTTAACATAAGAGTAGTATTCTTAACTCTCTCAAGACAAAACATGACTTTATCGTAATAATTTACCTTTCGCAGTTACCATGAAGATACTATGCCAGGTACTGAATCACAAGTTACACAAGCATCTACAAAATCATTGTTTTTATCTACTAGACTCCCTCTACTACTGAGCTAGTTACATCCTCAACCCTTTTTAATTTTAATTTTATTTTGGGGAGGACTTTTTTTTTTTTGGTACTGGGGATTAAACTCAGGGGTACTTTACCACTGAGCCACATCCCCAGCCCTATTTTGTGTTTTATGTAGAGACAGGGTCTCACTGAGTTGCTTAGCGCCTCGCCATTGCTGAGGCTGGCTTTGAACTCACGATTCTTCTGTCTCAGCCTCCCTAAGTGCTGGGATTACAGGCTTGAGCCACCGCGCCCGGCTAATTTTAATTTTATTTTGAGCCAGGGTTTTGCTAAGTTGTCAAGGACAGGCTCAAACTGTGATCCTTTTGTCTCTGCCATCTGAGCAGCTGGGTTTACAGGTATACAATGCCTGGTCTCAATGGTTGTGTTTTTTTTTTTTTTTGGGGGGTGATACTGGAGATTGAACCCAGGGACAATCTACCACTGAGCTATATCCCAGCCCTTTTTACTTTTTGAGACAAGCTGTCACTAAGTTGCCTCGGCTGGCCTCAAACTTACAATCCCTCCTGCCTCAGCCCCCAAAGTTGCTTACAGGTATATGCCACCACTACTGGCAGGTCCTGACTTTTTAACTGACAAGTATGCTTTGCTTCTTGTAAACTGTGGCATTATCCTAATTTTTTTCATTAAGTGATACAGATAGTTCTATGCAGGTCAAACCTGTTATGATCTTTGCATATATGGTCCTTCAACTACATCACTTGTTATAAAATACTATTATAGGAAAATAGATATTAGTCTTTCCATATATAAACTTAATTTTTTAAAATATTTTTTTTAGTTGTAGATGAACACAATATCTTTATTTATTTTTTTATGTGGTGCTGAGGATCGAATCCAGTATGTCACGCATGCGAGGCAAGCACTCTACCACTGAGCCCCTGAACTTTATTTTTTTTAAAAAACAATTTTGTACAACTGCATCATATGTTTGTTTTGGTTGTAGGGATTAAACCCAGGGGTGCTTAAACCACTGAGCCATATTCCCAGCACACACCCCTGCTTTTAATCTTTATTTATTTATTTTTATGTGGTGCTGAGGATGGAACCCAGTGCCTCACACATGCGAGGCAAGTGCTCCACCACAGAGCCACCACCCCATACTTGTCAGTTAAACTTAATTTTATTGATACTTCCATCTGCCTCATTTTAAGAACTCTTCTCTATACTGAGGACATTCAAAGGAACAAGATAATGAACACTTTCAGTATGAATCAATATTATACCAACTATCCAAAAAAATAACCATCTAAAACCAAATCAAACCAAACCCAAAACAGAAGTCCTAAAGACTTACTTACCAATGACAGGGTTGCTATTTCTGTGAGCTGGTTTAGGGGGAGGGATAGGGGGCTGCTTGGCAGGGACCATATGAGTGAGGCTTGGGGTAGCAGTAGTGTTAGTGCTGGCAGGAGCAGCAGGCAGAGTCCTGGGTGCTGGGGAAGGGGTGACAAAAGAATTAACAGTCTTTGCTAGGTTTGTGGCAGCAGTGGTGGCAGCAGGTGCTATGGTGGTAGAAGAGGCGGAGGAGATGGACCTTGCCACGCTGCCAGAAGAAGTGACATCCTTTGCTGACCCTTCACTTGCTTCATGAGATGAGGACAAAGGCCTTTTAGGGGGAAGTAAAGGCTGTTTGGGTACATTCTCAGGTACAGACTCTGCTTCAGAATTGGGCTGGCTTCCCATTGAGCCTGTATAATAAAAGATGTGATTATAGGGAGATAATAACAAGACTGAAAAGCCAAACACATCTATAAATTTACAGAGAGCTTCATCAATTCTTACATTTATAGATCAGTTTACAGGTTACAGTTCTCTGTTTTCCACCCTGACACTATCTTTTTTGCCATACTAAGAATTGAAGCAAGGTGCTCTACCACTGAGACTGTAACCACTGAGTTACATATCCAGCTCTTTTTGCAATTTTTTACTTTGAGACAGGGGCTAGGTAAGTTGCCCAGGCTGGTCTTGAATTCACAACATTCCTGCCTAAGCCTCCCAAGTAGCTGGAATTACAGGCATGTGCCACTGTGCCAAGTAATCCTCAACATACAGTAAGACAGGCTCAGTAAGAGGCTCATTATGGTAGTGACTCTTTACACAAAGGGTCAGGCTACTAGAGGAGGCACAGAAAAATTTCTTCGGTAGAAGAAGAGAAGCGTGTAGCCCGAAAAAGTCCCATTGAAATCTGATATTTAAAATCTTTTTCTCTCCTTAAGAATCACACATTTGGGGCAGGGGTTGTGACTCAGTGTTAGAGTGCTTGCCTAGCACATTTGAGGAGTGCTGGGTTCAATCTTTAGCACTACATAAAAATTAACAAACAAATAAATAAAAAAGAACCACATATTTGCATGCCTGAAATCCCAGTTACTATGGAGGCTGAGGAAAGAGGATCAAAAGTTAGAGGCCAGCTCCTGAACTTAGTGAGACCCTGTCTCAAAATTTTAAAAGGGCTGGGGATGTAACTCAGTGGTAGAGTGTCTCTTGGTTCAATCCCTAGTACCATAAAAAAAAAAAAGAGAGAGAGAAGAAGAATCACAAATTTAGGTATTTTGTGAAGAATTGGGGGGTGGCGGGTTCCACTAAATGTTATAAATAGTTAATAAATTCATAAAGAAGAACATAATTCTCCCTGAATTTTAGTTCTTCTTTTCTCATAAACTTGTGTTAAAAAAGAATGATCTGTGGCTCATAAACAAAAAAATCCAGTATCTTACCTAGCCATTTCTTTGGGTCCTCTTCTGGAATAAGACTGCTAAGACTTGCTATTCTTACTGGCTCTTCCTCTTCTAGGATTGGACTAGATGATCTGGCACTCCCTATGGGGGTGGTATGGCCATTCCTTAATACAGCATGGCTTAACTTTCCTGGATCCTCACCACCTAAAAGGAGCAAAGAGGAAAGGGCTAAGTGGCAAAAGTAGCATGGTCAGACTGGGAGAAGAGCTGGTGGTTTCCACTTTCTCTTATCCTCTTGCCTCTCTCTTCCTGTTTTAGCATAATATTTAGACCTAGGTTATCTGTATCCTTCTGGTAACAGTGCAAGTAATTCCTTTATAATAAATATATGTTTACTCATGATATGTAATTTCCTATATGAATTAATGTAAGTGATTACAATACTGTGAATAGCTATATCATGTGAAGGGCTATGGGAGGAAGGAAATGTATAAAGGCTGGAAATTATTTGACATGTTTGGAGGACTGGTGAGTAATTTGGTTTGGCAGAATATTTTTGCACATAAGAAATGATTATAGAGCCGGACACAATGGCGCATGCCTATAATCCCAGCACTTCGGGAGGCTGAGACAGGAGAATCGTGAGTTCAAAGCCAGCCTCAGTAATGGTGAGGCGCTAAGCAACTCAGTGAGACCCTGTCTCTACATAAAACACAAAATAGGGCTGGGGATGTGGCTCAGTGGTCAAGTGCCCCTGAGTTCAATCCCCAGTACCAAAAAAAAGAATTGATTATGGGTAGGACTGGATGGCCAACAAAAGCAGGGCTGTGAAGGCGAACAAACACCATGAAAAAGAACCTAGACTGAATCTTGTATGTAACAAGAAGCCAAAGGATTAGAAGTCATAGAGACATGATTAGATCTATCTTATGGATGGTTAGCTCTGAAAGTTATGAGAGGGGGATGGATTATAGAAGGGCGATGGCTGAACAGGAAAAACAATAATAAGGTACTATTTGAACATACATGAAAAATACCAGAAGATGACTGAAGACAATAGGAATGGAGTGCAAAAAGTGGAACTGATGGATAGATCAGAGGTAAACATAATATATGTGACAATTTCCTACAACAAACTAGAGGGATCATTGCTAAGCTTGAGGCTATAGGAAGATCTGTAATGATCACCCATTGCTATGAAAACCATAGGTAAGATTCTTCATAGAGCAATTAGATAGACATTCACAGTACTAGCAGAGGTTTCTCAGACAGTATTGGAAGAATTGAAAATACTGAGATTATAGACTTAAAAATGTTTTATCTAGTGCCACTGGGACCAGAACTATTTTTTCTCTAAATCTTATCATTCTTTGCCTTCCATACTGAGATACCTTGAATAATATCATTGCAGTGTCAGTCATTTTAGTCAGTCCACTGAGTTCTCACAGACCAGACCCTCAACTCCTACTAGGAGATTAAACTGTCATTTTTCAGGCAGGCCCTATAAAAGGTGGGGTTTAGAATAAAAGTAGAGTCTAAAGCAAATAATAAGTGCTTCTAAAGGTAAAGGTAGCTGGGCACAGTGAACCATGCCTGTAATTCTTGGAACCCAGGGGACTGAAGCAGGGGATCACAAATTTGAGGCCAGCCTGAGCAACTTAGTAAGACCCTATCTCCAAATAAAAAATAAAAAGGGATGGAGGTATAAATAAAATGGTGGAGTGAGCTGAGTTCCATCCCCAGTACTACAAAAATAAAAAAGAGAGAGGCAGATAACAACAATGCAAAAGTAGTAATTTATTGCATATGTAAAAAGAAAGGAAATGCTATCAATATATGATACTATAGTTTTACATCTATAATAAACTGCTTCATAAGCAAGTCTTGACGTTTTTTTAAAAATTTTTTTTAAAAATTAAAACACAAATATCTTTATTTTTATGTGGTGCTGAGGATCGAACCCAGGGTCTCACGCATGCAAGGCAAGCGCTCTACCACTGAGCTACAAGCCCAGCCCAAGTCTTAACATTATTAAACTAGCAGTGAGTGTTGAAAATATAAGCCGGGCACAGTGGCACATGCCTATAATCCCAGCACTTTGGGAGACAGGAGAATTGTGAGTTCAAAGCCAGCCTCAGCAAGTGTGAGGCGCTAAGCAACTCAGTAAGACCCTATCTCTACACAAAATACAAAATAGGGCTGGGGATGTGGCTCAGTGGTTGAGTGTCCCTGAGTTCAATCCCCAGTACCAAAAAAGAAAAAGGAAACATATCTTTGTGACAGAAAATTAGGGCAGAAACATGGGCATGGAGACAAGCTTGATCAAGAAAAGGAAGTAACATGTAATCCCAGCACTTAGGGAGGCTGAGACAGGAGAATCGAGAGTTCAAAGCCAGCCTCAGCAACGGCGAGGCACTAAGCAACTCAGTGAGACCCTGTCTCTACATAAAACACAAAATAGGGTTGGGGATGTGGCTCAGTGGTCAAGTACCCCCGAGTTCAATCTCCAGTACCAAAAAAAAAAAAAGAAAAAGAAAGAAAGAAAAAGAAAAAGAAAAAGGAAAGGACAGGAAGTAACATGCAGCTGGCAAAAAGTGGAGGAAGTATACAGAGACAAGGAATGCTTGCCCAAAGATCCTTCACCAACCACTCAGCTTCAGAGTTAAAGATCATGACCAGACACTTAAAAGGAAGAGTGAATTTGTTTAAAAAGCCCCACTCCACCACAAATACAGCAAGATGAAGAAATACCTAGTTAGACCCAAAACCAAGTGCAGAAACAGGCATATGCTATTTGAAACTCACCCTGCTCAGGGTCTTCCAACAGTACTCCTCTTTTAACCAGTTCTTCTCTTGGTTTTCGCATAGATATTTTTCGCTCTAAAACTAACATTGAATTGGAAAATGGCACTCATAAATGTGGCAGTTGGAAAGTCAACATTACTTTTAGCATTCTAAATATATAGGTAAAAGAATAAAGTGGTTCAAATTTCAACTATTTTTTTTATTAGTTGTAGATGAACACAATATCTTTTATTTATTTATTTTTATGTGGTGCTGAGGATTGAACCCCGTGCCTCACACGTGTAAGGCAAGTGCTCTACCACTGAGCCACAACCCCAGCCCCTCAACTATTTTTTAATGATTTATTTCTATGTTTTTGTGGTACTTGAAATTTAACTGAGGAGTACTCTATCACTGAGCTATGTTCCTTGCCTTTTTAATTTTTCTCTTCAGGCAGGATCTTCCTAAATTGCTGAGGTTGGCTTTGAATTTATAATCCCCTTGCCTCAGCTTTCTGAGTAGTGGGGATTATAGGTGCATGCCACTGGTACTGTGCCTGGCTAAATTTCTTCTATACTTGACCATTGAGCCACATCTCCAGCCCTATTTTGTGTTTTATGTAGAGACAGGGTCTCACTGAGTTGCTTAGTGCCTCGCCGTTGCTAAAACTGGCTTTGAACTCGCGATTCTCCTGTCTCAGCCTCCCTAAGTGCTGGGATTACAGGCTTGTGCCACCGTGCCTAGCTTAAATTTCTTCTATTCTTTTTTTTTTTTAATTTTTTTTTTGGTTGTAGATGTACACGATATCTTTATTCTATTTGTTTATTTTTATGTGGTGCTGAGGATCGAACCCAGCACCTCACACATGCCAGGCAAGCGCCCCACCACTGAGCCACAACCCCAGCCCCTTCTTCTATTCTTAAGAAAGAAAAGAACAGGGAAACTAATTTCAGTGTTTAAAACTTAATTTCTGGGGCTGGGAGTATGTAACTCAGTGGTAGAGCACTTGCCTAACATGTGCCAGGCCCAGAGTTCAATCCCCAGCACTGTCGAAAACCAAACCAAACCAAACCCAATAATGAAACCACATTAATTTCTTTCATATCCTATCCTACTGGGAAAGTATCATTTCCAAAAGGAAGTACTCTTACATAATTGTAGCTTAATTGAATTTCTTTTTTTTATATTTATTTTTTAGTTGTAGGTGGATAGAATATCTTTATTTTATTTTTATGTGGTGCTGAGGATCAAACCCAGTGCCTCACATGTGCTAGGCGAGCACACTACCGCTATGCCATAACCCCAGCCCTTAACTGAATTTCAATAGTAAAGCATTTATGGATGAACTCTATGTTGAAGGGAAGTAGGCAAAGTAAAAAAGCAGTAGCACCTTAGATCTGCTACAGTGCAGGAACTCCAGTTACCACTGCATAGATTTTAATCCCATCAAAATACAAGCCTAGAAATGAGACTACAGAATATAAAGCTTAGTGAGCCGGGCGCGGTGGCGCATGCCTGTAATCCCAGCACCTAGGGAGGCTGAGACAGGAGAATTGTGAGTTCAAAGCCAGCCTCAGCAACGGTGAGGCACTAAGCAACTCAGTGAGACCCTGTCTCTACATAAAACACAAAATAGGGCTGCGGATGTGGCTCAGTGGTCGAGTACCCCTGAGTTCAATCTCTAGTACCAAAAAAAAGAATATAAGGCTTAGTGAATGGCCATTTAACTGTTTAAATTCTAAAGATTAAACTCTCACTTTCAATTAGGGCATTATAGGAGCTTAGGAAGAGATCAAAGTTGGGTGCTTGTAAAATAGGGAACTCTTTAACTCAGAACATAAATCTTAATATCTCACCTTCTGATGTCTCTTTAAACTTATCACTACTTTTTTTTTTCCTCCATTTCCAGGGCTTGAAGATCTTGCCAAAGCCAGAGAACTTGCTCTTTCTTTTGGTGGGAGGTGTTGTGTCTCCTGCATCCACACTGTCCATGACCATGCCTGGGTCTGCAGTGGGCTGGCCTGCTTCTTCTGTTACATGGAGAAGGGGGCAGGGAGGAGATGACAGCCAATTAATTACTTCAGCACAATCACTAAAATGTCCCTTCCCTCTCTTCCTGTGGTTGTTGGAAAGGAACAGAGCAAGAATAAACATCATGCAGACAGTCAGACTCCTGACATCACACGGATACCAAACAGCAAAATCCGTAACAGATAAATTACTAAAGGAACCAAACCAAGCTTACATTGTTTTAGGGTGAAAATTCAGCAAGATAATCAGACCCAGGTCAAAATCTTACAAAGGCACACTCACAGGAAATGTGGATGACTTCCCAATATGTATGACACATTGTGTCACTCACTAAGCAGGGAATTTCATGGTTAGTGAGCTGTTACTCTGTCTGCCCTTTTCAGTATTTAAGGTAACACATCAAGTGTTAACACCTTACTTGTGTATGTTTAGCAGGTCTCTCCCTTTACAAAAAAGACTCAAGGTAGTTTTGGAGAATTGCAAGGTGCACTGAAAAAGGTGTTTTTAAATGGAAGGAAATTTTTCTGAAAGTAGAGAGCAGAGTGAGATTCCAGTCTGCCTATCATGGTATCACGTTAGGGACAATCCTGATATTAAGGAGCTAACATGAAACGCTTCGCAGGATATATGTACAGAATCAAAATGAAAGGCCATGAGTCTCTCTTAAAACAAAGCATGCAGGGTTTAGTTAGTTAGCTTTATGGTAGAGAAAGGAGCAGCCAAGGCAGGGCCAAGAATTTTTTTTTTAAAGCAGGAAGGCAACAAAAAAAGCAGGAAGGCAACACAATACAGCTTTGCACTCCACCTACTGTCCCAAGGTTCTCTGGAGAAGTCTAGAGGGGAAGAAAAAAAGAGTTATGTGGAATAAATGTCCTGGAATAAAAGTGGAACTGCTATTTTATAAAAATGCATCAAGGAACACATAATGTATTTCACATACATCAGAAGGAAATAACACCTTTTAGTGGAGGTGTGGTGTCAAATATATGCTACAAAAATTATCTTCTTTTAATAATATAGATATTTTTTCGTAAGAGAAAATACACAACAGATAAGCATTAATGCTTTTTTAGAAATAGTTGCTAAATTTGACTTTTTTTCAGTTGATAAATAGAAGTCTAGGGAAAATGATAAAGGTCAGATTTACACAATTATAATGATCAGTAACTGCAGTGATGACTGCTCATGCAGTAGTGTGCTGTGCCCAGAAAACTTCTAGATCCTGATTACTAAACATATCCTGATTACTAAAGTGCAACAGAAGGAGATGACATAAGACAGTAACTCTTTTCTTCCTAGATGCATGATTTATTCAAGGGCATCATAGATCTGAATTGCATTAATTTTTTACACAAAATGCACTAGCATCTGATGATAACACTGGACCATTTTTTTTGGTACCAGGGATTGACTCAGGGGCACTCGACCACTGAGCCACATCCCCAGCCCTATTTTGTGTTTTATGTAGAGACAGGGTCTCACTGAGTTGCTTAGCACCTCACCGTTTCTGAGGCTGGCTTTGAACTTGTGATTCTTCCTGTCTCAGCCTCCCAAAGTGCTAGGATAACAGGCGTGTGCCAGAATGCCTGGCCAACACTGGACCATATTTTAAAAAGGTTAGTTATCAGAGATATTAGAAGAATTTTTGACATTTCCCCTCAGTGGTATCATGGAATGGACCCCAAGAGTGACACTAGGGTGAACACCTGGTATTGCTTTTAAGAGTTGGTATTTTAGGGCTGGGGCTGTAACTCAGTGGGAGAGTGCCTGCCTAGCACGTGTGAGGCACTGGGTTCAATCCTCAGCACTACATATAAATAATAAATGAATAAATAAAGACCCATCAACAACTAAAAAAATATTTTTTAAAAAAAGTTGGTATTTTAGCCGGGGGTGGTGGCACATGCCTGTAATCCCAGCGGCTCAGGAGGCTGAGGCAGGATGATCCCGAGTTCAAAGCCAGCCTCAGCCAAAGCAAGACGCTAAGTAAGTCAGTGAGATCCCATCTCCAAATAAAATAGAAAATAGGGGTGGGGATGTGGTTCAGTGGTCGACTGCCCCTGATTTCAAACCCACCACCACCAAAAAAAAGAGTTGGTATTTTAATTAAGACCATATCTTGTCAAATATGAAATGTCAGTAAGAACTGAAGACATTTCAGAAATTCATAATTTTTTTTTCTTTTAAGTACTGGGGATTAAATCCAAGGATGTTTTACTACTATATCCGTCTCCCCCATTTTTTAAAATTTTGAGACAGGGTCTCACGAAGTGGCTGAGGCTGGCCTTGATCATCCTGCCTCAGTCACCTGAGTTGCTAGGATTACAGTTGTGCATGCATCACTGTGCCCAGAAAACAGTATATTTTTGTATCGTCTTTCTCTCATAAATTCAAAATGAGTAAAGTGCTGAGGATGTGGCTCAGTGGAGGAGTGCTGGCCCAGCATGCATGAGCCCTTGGCTTGATCCCTAGTGCCACAGACAAAAATGCAGAACAAAATCATGAAATCCTTTCAAATATATTTATGTCTTGCAGCATTTATGATTCAAACAAATTTAGTTTGAATCAAAAAGTCCAATGTAGAGTCAGGCACTGTGGCACATGCCTGTAATCCCAGTGATTTGGGAGGCTAAGGTACAAGGATTTCAAGTTTGAACTACCCATGGCAACTTAGCTAGATCCCATCTCAGTAAACAAAAAATAGCCAGGCATTGTGGTGCATGCCTGTAATCCCAGCAGCTAGAGAGGCTGAGGCAGGAGAATCTTGAGTTCAAAGCCAGCCTCAGCAACTTACGGAGGCCCTAAGCAACTTAGTGAGACCCTGTTTTTTAAAAAATTATATTTTGAAAGGGATCTGGGAATATGGCTCAGTGGTTAAGCGACCTTGGGTTCAATTTCTGGCACCAAAAAAAAAAAAGAAGCCAGGTGTGGTGGCTCAAATTTGTAATCCCAGCACCTGTGTTCAATTCTTTTTTTTTTTTTTTTTTTTGTGGTGCTGAGGATTGAACCCAGGGCCTTGTGCATGCAAGGCAAGCACTCTACCAACTGAGTTACATTCCCAGCCCTGTGTTCACTCTTAGTACTACAATAAATAAATGAACAAGCAAACATGCAGTGTGTATATAGATGTGTTTAGTCACATCTATCATTAAAAGTAGCTCTCCTCTTTATGCAAAGAAAGTCACTGAACACAATTACGGAATACAAAAAATAGAACAGTTTTTTTCTTTGCTTTTGTATACAAATGTGCTTAATTTTCATGTTTATAAAACTCTTGTCTCATGCAGTGGGGTTCAGCCACACCCAGCATTGCCCCAGTTATTATCCCCAACTCATTCATATTTTTATATTCATTCATATTTTTATATTCTCCCTCGCTCCATTATCTCCACAACAAATACTTGGAATCAGCCCAACTGCCTTGTCAACCTAGAGAATTCCCCAGGAGGTAAGACCTAGGAATCTGTTTTTAAAAATCTCTCCAGGGGCTAGGGACATAGCTTAATGGAAGAGCACTTGCCTAATATGCACTAGGTCCTGGGTTCCATCCCCAATGTGGGCAGGTGGGGGAATCTTACAGGTGATTTAAAACAAAAAAAAATTTGTTTGAGATACTGGGGATTGAACCTAGGGGTGTTCTACCACTGAGTTCCAACCCCTTTTATTTTTTATTTTGAAACAGGATCTAGCTAAATTGCTTAAGGCCTTGCTAAATTACTGAATTTGTGATCCTCCTGCCTCAGCCTCCCAAGCTACTGGGATTACAAGCATGTGCCACTGCAACCAGCTATTTTTAAATTTTGACACACATTCTAAATTGTTTAGGGCTTTGCTAAATTGCAGGGATTGGCCTTAAACTTGTGATTCCCTTGCCTCCCAAGTCACTGGGATTACAGGAGTGTGCCACTGCACCCTGCTATCTCCAGGTGATTCTTATGGTAAACCAGGTTTGTTAATACAATCCTACCTTATTATTAGGAAATCTCATACATGTTAAAAGATACAAAAGGAGACATTTCCTGGCCATACATGCTTCTTTGTTGAAGAAAAACAAATTGGGGGGGGGGGGAGCTGGGATTGTGGCTCAGTGGTACAGCGCTTGTCTCGCATGCGTGAGGCACTGGGTTCAGTCCTCAGCACCACATGAAAATAAATAAAATAAAGAGATATTCTGTCCATCTACAACTAAAAAAAACTATTAAAAAAATGGGGGGAGCTGGGGTTGTGGCTCAGTGATAGAGCGCTTGCCTAGCATGCGTGAGGCACTGGGTTCGATTCTCAGCACCGCATATAAATAAATAAAATAAATAAAGATCCATCAACAAGCCGGGCGCGGTGGCTCATGCTTGTAATCCCAGCACTTAGGGAGGCTGAGACAGGAGAATCATGAGTTCAAAGCCAGCCTCAGCAACAGCGAGGCTCTAAACAACTCAGTGAGACCCTGTCTCTACATAAAACACAAAATAGGGCTGGGGATGTGGCTCAGTGGTCGAGTGCCCCTGAGTTCAATCCCTGGCACCAAAAAAAAAAAAAGATCCATCAACAACTAAAAAAAAGGGAAAATTGTGGCATTATTACAGTGTTTCCTACTCAGCAAAATATTCCTACAGAGGAACTGTGAGGTCTTTCTGGTGCTTCTAGTCTCAGATAGTTCAAATGAAAAATAAACAAGAAAGTTTTTCCAGTTTTTTTTTTTTTTTCAGATTTATATTATGTTCCATGTGCACTGGTAAAGGTGTATTATGCAGTTGTTGGATGTAGTGTTCTAAATATACCAATTAAGTCAAGTGAGTTAATTGTATTAAACAAATCATTAATATTCTTTCTGATTTGTTATCCTCTTGTTCTATTAGTTACTGGGAGAGCAACATTAAAATGCTAACATTTCCTATTATGAAAGTAGATTTCCTTTTTCTTTTGTCTGGTGTGTGTGTGTGTGTGTGTGTGGTGCTGGGAACTTATCTCAGGGCCTCACACATTTTATGTAAATGTTCTACCTCTGAGCTATACTCCTAGCCCTTTTCAATTAAAAAAATTTTTGTTCTTATTGTTTACCTTTTTTTTTTTTTAATGTGGTGATGGGGATTGAACCCAAGTCCTCATGCATACTAGGCAAGGGCTTTACCATTGAGCTACATCCTCAGCCACCTTTTTATTTTTATTTTTATTTTTTTTTAATATATGGACACAATGTCTTTATTTTATTGCTTTGTATGTGGTGCCGAGGATCGAACCCAGGGCCTCACGCATGCAAGGCAAGCGCTCTACCACTGAGCTACAATCCCGCCCCCCCCCCTTTTTAATTTTTTGAGGGGCAGGGTCTCACTAAGTTGCCAAGACTGACCTTGAATTTATTTATTTATTTATTTAATTTATTTATTTTTTGGTACTGGGGATAGAACTCAGGGGTACTCGACCACTGAGCCACATCCCCAGCCCTATTTTGTGTTTTGTGTAGAGATAGGGTCTCACTGAGTTGCTTAGCACCTTGTTGTTGCTGAGGCTGACTTTGAACTTGCGATTCTCCTGTCTCAGCCTCCCAAAGTGCAGGGATTACAGGCGTGCACCACCGCGCCAGGCTCTGACCTTGAATTTATGATCTTCCTGCCTCAGCCTCCTAAGTAGCTGGGATTACAGGTATATGCCACCAGGCCTGGAGCTTTCTATACTTTAAAGCCGATATTAGGTGTGCAGAAATTCAGATTTACTATGTTTTCCTGCTGTACAGAGCCTTTTATTATCAATATGAAATTCCTTCTATTGTTCTAGAAACATTTTTACCTTTTTTTTTTTTTTGATCCCCAGCACTGCAATAAATAGATAGGTGGTACTGGTGGCACCATCTATAATCCCAGTGACTCAGGAGGCTGGGGCAAGAGGTTAAGTTAGAGGCCAATCTCAGCAATTTAGCAAGGCTCTATTTCAAAATACAAAATAAAATGAGTTGGGGATGTGGCTCAGTGGTAAAGCAACCCTGGATTCAATCCCCAGTACCAAAATAAAGAAGTAAAATAAAATAAAATCACAGAATTATAGTATGATTTAGAAAGAGACAATCTTAGCCAGGCGCGGTGGTGCATTCCTGTAATCCCAACAATTTAGGAGTCTGAGGCAGGACTGCGCTGGGGACCAGCTTCAGCTATTTAGCATGGCCCTAAGCAATTTAGTGAGACTTTGTCTCAAAATAGAAAATAAAAAGGGCTGAGTATGTGCTTCAGGGTTAAGGGCCCCTGGGTTCAATCCCCAGTACACTGCCCCCCAAAAGAGACAATCTTACATTCTAGTGTTTTCTTACTAAAGTCTTTTTTAAAATTGATTTGTCGAGTTGAGGTCGTGGCTCAGTGGCAGAGTGCTTGATCGCACGTGTGAGGCCCTGGGTTCGATCCTCAGCACCACATACAAAGAAATAAACAAAATAAAGACACTGTGTCCATGCACAGCTAAAAAAATATTTTAAAAAATTAATTTGTCACCCAGTTATAATTACTTCAAATTTCATACGGTGTTTTTATAAATTCTCTGTTCACTTCTTTTGGGAGGAATTAGATTTGTACTTAAATTGTATGTAGCTATGATTTAGATTGTTGTACATTATTTTTACATCAGATTACTGATTCTTCTTGTTATTTATAAATTATATCCTGTATTTAGAATCTTTCTTCACTAATTGCTATGCACAATATTTCTTCAGATCTCGCTTCAAGTTGTGACAGATTCTTCATGCTGCTGATAAGACAGGTGGGAGAAAGAGTTAGCCCTCCAAAGCCAAACTCCTAAGCATTTCTTGTGGAGGTTACTCTGGGAGTGGCTCTGGAAACCCAACTTTTAGCTCTTCAAGATCAATATTTACAACTATTTAAAATAAAATGTTGGGCTGGGGTTGTGGCCCAGGGGCAGAGCACTTCCCTTGCATGTGTAAGGCCTTGGGTTTGGTTCTCAGCACCACATATAAATAAAATTAATAAAATAAAGGTCCATCTACAACTAAAAAAAATATTAAAAAATGTTGATAAAGTATCACTCTTTTCTTAGATATCTGCTGAAAGAAATACATCTTAATTCATTAAGGATGAAAGATATAAGAAAAAAGTTTATTAAATAAGATGCTGATTATAATTATTCCTAGTGAAAAGAGTAAATTGTCTTCTTGTCCCTTCCCAAATCCACTATGACAACACCAGAAGGAAATCACAAGAACTTGATTTCACCAAATGTCTTATATATGAAGGGTGGGATCTTCAAAAAACAAAACAAAACTAAACTAAACAAAAAAAAGTCAAAACCAAAAACTATGTTTCTATAGTATTTAATAATCTTGGCTAAAAATAAAATAAATATAAGTTTATATGTTATATATATCATCTAAACTATGATAAAATATGTTAAAAAGAAAAACAGAAGGAACTAAAATGAAGATGTTAACAGAAACAGCTGGGCGCGGTAGCACATGCCTGTAACCCCAGCTACTGGGGAGGCTGACAAGACGATCCCAAATTCAAAGGAAACTGGGCAAGTTAGAAAGACCCTATCTCAAAATAACATAATAAAAATGAATTTTTTTTCTACACACAAATTTTTTTTTCTTTTTTTCTTTTTTTGTACTGGAGATTGAACTCAGGGCACT
This sequence comes from Geosciurus inauris, assembly GCA_004024805.1. Lineage (NCBI taxonomy): Eukaryota > Metazoa > Chordata > Mammalia > Rodentia > Sciuridae > Geosciurus > Geosciurus inauris. Next base: position 25,958 of record PVHX01011192.1, read on the forward strand.
CGACCACTGAGCCACATCCCCAGCCCTGCTTTGTGTTTTATGTAGAGACGATCTCACTGAGTTGCTTAGCGCCTCACCGTTGCTGAGGCTGGCTTTGAACTCACGATTCTCCTGTCTCAGCCTCCCAATGTGCTGGGATTACAGGCTTGCACCACCGCGCCCAGCTCACACAAAAATTTTTAAAAGTCTGAACTATTAAGGGAATTAAGTCAAGAACAGCAGATTACTTTGGTGTTTGCAATACTGAAATGTTAAAACAATCAATGGCTGATTAGATCTAATTAAGACGTTAATCTGTAGCATTGTTAGATATATTAAAATTGCTATTTTAGTTTAACCTTCTTACTATGAATTTTTGTTTGATAGGAAGAAAATTCAATTGCATCACTTAGAAAACTAAAGAGAGGGGTGGGGTACAACCCCAGTGTGGGGTACAGCTCAGTGGTGGAGCACTCACCTAGCATGTGTGAAGCACTGGGTTAGATTCTCAGAACCAAATATAAACAAATAAAGGTCCATCCACAAAACAAAAAAGTTTAAAAAAGAAAGAAAGAAAACTAAAGAGAGAAACTTACAGATGAACGAACACATTACACAACAAAAGTCTACCCAGAGCCGGGCGCAGTGGCACAAGTGTTCCAGTGCCCCTGAGTTCAATCCCTAGTACCAGGGGAAAAAAAAAAAAAGGTGCCAAATATCTTTATGATCTAAGCATTTTTGTCTGTTTAATATATTTTATGCCCATTTACCTAGAAATAGATCTTGCTATAAAAAGCATTTTCAGAACTTCAGAACTTTGCAAATGGAGAACATTAATTTATGGTACTTAACAACACTACTGTACTTACTCATTTTTGCTAAAAAGGTTATTATTGGATTTACAGAATTGTTTCAAAACACTGCAGTGAAATTACAGAACCTAAATCTGTCACTTATGAACAAAGCAGGCTTTATCTGGAGGAGGCCCACAATTCTCCTGAAAATCTTTCATAGCTCTTACCCTTGCGGATTAGAAAGAGGGCAAAGCACTCAAGAGAAGACAGGGAGAAGGCCTCTCTTTACATTTGTAAATACGATTAGTTCTGAGATTCCACCTCTGGAAAAATAAAGCTTTCTACCATGATTACATCAAGAAGTGATGCTGGAAAGGGGTGTAGCTCAGTGGTGGAGCACCTGCCCAGCATGCTTCAGGCTCTGGGTCAATGCCCAGCACCACAGAAAGAAAAAGGAAAAAAAAAAGTGATGTTTTAAGCTTGGCAACTTGACGTGCATACTTTTTTGATAAAAATTCCAGGCAGAGGATAGTTTTTACAATGAGGGGCTAAAGTATAAGCTATTCTCTCATGGGGTATGGAGTGGAACACCCTTAAACTTTCCAAAGTTTACCTGCAAGTAGAAAAAAGTAATACATGGCCATGATGACGGGATACACAGAAAATCCACTGCGCAATCAGAAGGGTCAATAATTTTTGGTTGATATTCCAAATTCAACAATGGTGTATCTTCTTCCTTTCACTTGTCTTTTAAAAAAATTTTTTTTTAGTTGTTGATAGATCTTTATTTTATTCATTTATTATTTATATGCGGTGCTGAGGATGGAACCCAGTGCCTCTCGCATGCTAGGCAAGCGCTCTACCACTGAGCCCCAGCCCCAGCCCTCGCTTGTCTTTTATTCTTTTTCTATGGTACTAAGAACTGAACCCAGGGGTGCTCTACCAATGAACTACATCTCCAGCCCTTTTTAATTAATTAAGGTACCAGGGATTGAACCCAGGGCACTTAATCACTGAGCCACATCCCCAGCTCTTTTTTTCATTTTTTGAGACAGGGTTTCACAAAGCTGCTGAGGCTGACCTCAAACTGTGAACCTTTCCCTCAGGAGTTACTAGGATTATAGGAGTGTGCTACCTGTGAGGATAATTTTTTTCTATGAACTTTTATGTTTAACTGCTCACCACAGTCTAAACTCCTACTTTTGATTCAAATGCTCAATTATTCTATCAGTTGTCTAAAAATTTTATTTTTTGGGTACTGGGGATTGAACTCAGTGGTACTCGACCACTGAGCCACATCTCCAGCCCTATTTTGTGTTTTATGTAGAGACAGGGTCTCATTGAGTTGCTTAGTGCCTCGCTGTTGCTGAGGCTGGCTTTGAACTCACAATTCTCCTGTCTCAGCCTCCCAAAGTGCTCGCGTTACAGGCGTGCGCCACCATGCCCGGCTTTTTTTTTTTTTTTTTAAATATTTTTTAGTTGCAGATGGACACAACATCTTTATTTTATTTTATTTATTTATTTTATGTGGTGCTGAGGATCAAACCCAGTGCTTCACACATGCTAGGCAAGTGCTCTACCACTGAGCTAAAACCCCAGCCCAATTTCATTTTATATTATAAATGTTTCAACTCAAACTCAAGGCTTCACATATACTAGGAAAACACCCTACCACTGAACTACATCCCCAGCCCACAAGCAAACTTGTTGGGAGCACAGACATGTGAATTTTATCTTGTTAAACAGATACAACTTAGTGATGGGTGGTGGTATTTATAGGGACCCCCATCTAATCTTAATATGCTATACAAAAGATTTCATGAGTAGATAAAGATCAAATTCATTAATTTTATGTCATTCTCAGTGCCTTGAAAACAATTAGAAACAATTCAAAGCAGGGCACGGTGGCGCAAGCCTGTAATCCCAGCACTTAGGGAGGCTGAGACAGGAGAATCACGAGTTCAAAGCCAGCCTCAGCAATGGCGAGGCGCTGAGCAACTCAGTGAGACCCTGTCTCTACATAAAACACAAAATAAGGCTGGGGATGTGGCTCAGTGGTCGAGTGCCCCTCAGTTCAATCCCCAGTACCCCCCCCCCCCAAAGAAACAATTCAAGATGGGTGTGCGCACCTGTAATCCTAGCTACTCCGAGGCTGGGGTAAGGAGGATCACATGTTTGAGGTTAGTCTGGGCAATTTAGCAAGGCCCATCCAAGAGTTGGAAATATAGGTCAGTGGTAAAGTGCCCCTGGGTTCAATCCTCAGTACCAGAAAACAAAACAATTTAATATATTCATTCACGTATTTGTATCGCTTGCCTAATTTAGTACCATTAATTTCAAAGCTCAAGACTAAGTGTTATATTATAGGTCCAGAATATCAAAGAAAGAATTTAAGTTTTAATTTACTTTGTTTATTATTCCAAAGAACCTAGGAAGATTTTCTTTTCGGTACTGGGGATTGAAGTCAGGGACACTCAACCACTGAGCCAGCCACATCCCCAGTCCTATTTTGTATTTTATTTACAGACAGGGTCTCACTCAGTTCCTCACCATTGCTTAGGCTGGCTTTAAACAGCCGCTGGGATTAAAGGTGTGTGCCAGGTGCCTGGCCTCGTAAGACTTTCTAAACAACTGCCCACTGAAATACTTTTAAAATTTCATTAAGAAACTGTTGTGCAAGCTGGGGATGTGCCTTGGTGGTAGAGCTCTTGCCTAGCATGTGTGAGACACTGGGTTCGATTCTCAGCACCACATATAAATAAATAAAATAAAGGTCCATTAACAACTAAAAAAATATTAAAAAAAAAAAAACTGTTGTGCTTATATAGCCTTCAACATTGTCATTGTTAAACCTTCATAAACCAGTCCTGGTCTGCTTAAAATAGAATATATCTTGAATTACAAATAATATTATAATGGGGTCAGTGCAATAAAATCGCTTATTGACACCTACTAATTATTTAGTATAGGAAACAATTGAAAAATTAAATCCAGAGAGAATATAAAAACCATAGTTGGGTTCCTAAGTCATTTTTATTTCTTCCTTAAAGATCTTTTATCAGGGCTGTTGGTAGGCAAAAAATTAATGAATTTGATCTTTATCTACTCATGAAATCTTTTGTATAGCATATTAAGATTAGATGGGGGTCCCTATAAATACCACCACCCATCACTAAGTTGTATCTGTTTAACAATTTAGTGTTTTTCAAAATTCTTTCATTTCTGTCTCACAAATAAATGTCTAACATTATTAGAATACTTAGAATTAATCTTTGGAGTAGAAACCACCTGAGAATGTAGTGGTTCAAAAGCAAGTTATTTACCAAAATTATTTATCAAACAGAGGAAAGTGGTTAGTTCCAAGCAGCAAAATACCATTGTAAGAGAATTCAGGCTCACAGAGGTGGGGGCATCGCTATGTTTTTAATTTCACTTCTTAAACTGGACAGTGGTTACAAAGGTCACATTTTTCTCTATACTTTTTTCTATTTATAAAACATTCCATTTTTTAAAAGTGAGCTATTGAATTGATATAGACCCAGTTCTGGTGATCAAAGTAAAGTGAATAAAATCTTGACCTTAGTGTAAAAAATCTGTTGCTGAATAACTTACTTTGTGATCCATGTGCCTGAGTAATACATGAAAAATATTTGTATAGATATTTAACTGGGAAGTTCACAAGATATTACCTTTAGGAACTAAGTATCACATCAAATTGTAATACATATAGGGAATGTTACCTGTGTTCTCACACTTTTATATTTTCCTTTAGTTACAACACTTTCTATTTCTGAGAGAAAAAAAGCATAGGTCTGAACATGTTTTCTGCTGCTTCATAAATCAAAATGAAAGTCTAAATCTTTTTCTTAAATAGTATAGTGTCCAAAAACGATTTATAGGTTTTATCCTGCCAGGCTTATTTTTAGCAATTCTTTAATGAACATTCACTTAAAATCCTTTTTCTCAGTTTATGATCATCTTATATATAAAACCCTACAAGGGGGGCTGGGGCTGTAGCTCAGGGGTAGAGCGCTTGCCTAGCATGCGTGAGGCACTGGGTTTGATCCTCAGCACCACATATATACATAATAAATAATAAATGAATAAAATAAAGATCCATCAGCAACTAAAAAAATTAAAAAAAAAAAAAACCCTACAAGGTTAGGAAAATGAACTTGCAGTGACAATGGACGACCTTTTCAGCTTTGAAACTGAGCTACACTTGCAATGATCAGCTTTGTCTATAGCTATCACAAAAGCCTGTGACTTAATTAGAAAATGTATAACCAAGTCTAAAAAATTACCTCCATTCTTTAAAATGGTCCTGTCACATATTTAACAATTAGGCTAAGTACTACAAAATACTAGTAAAATACCTCTGAACCTCTAAATAACAATTATGGTAGCATTTATCTTCTACATAGGTAGCAAGAAATGAACAAGTAACTTCCTAGCAATATAATTAAAAAAAACTCCAATGAGATCAAATGAAACAAAACTGTGAGTGGTAAATTAATTTAACTGAATGAAAATGTTTTCATTCATTCTTCACAAATTTATAAATGCTCCAATGTTATCAACATCAAAATTCTTGCATTCAAATTCCTATGAAATACTCAACTTCATCTGTAAATCTGTTTTGCTTCTGTCAAGATTTTGTTTCTTTGCCTTCTATTACTCACCAACTGCATCTGGATTTACCGGTCTGGAGACATCAGCTTGCCCCATGATTATACTATTTGATGTATCTCACGACAACAAACTGTCCCAGACAAAAGCAAACTTCTTTTTAAAAGATAAATCCACAAAAGGATGGAAGCTGAAATCCTTTTCTCAGTGTCACTGCCAAAAGTCAGGATGTGGCACGAGGTCAATTAATCTGCTGGAGTTTCTGTTCCCTGTATCCCAGCCGGGGCACTTGTGGTTCTTACAAATATGTCTTCACGCTGGCTCTCCTTACACAGGAATGCCTGTCATTCCAGAGTGCACACTCCGTGGAGCCGAAGTGCGGAAGGGGAGGAGACTGCCAACCACATTCAAGCTGCTGAGTTACAAAGCCCAAAGCCCACACCTCTTTTTCCTGATTTTAAGTTTGGTTTGGACTCTCCAGGCTCAGAGCCATAGAAGTAAATAAGCCTGCACAAGAGTACACAAAAAAATTTAATCTGAAAAAAAACCCCATCAGGGTGGTTATAAGTAGCAGGCTAATGGGAGTCCATTAAGTATAGGTTAACTTCAAAAGCATCTGATTGTTTTGGCACTTCACTGCATTATGTATGAACAGAACGTTAACCCCTTTCCCTAGCCCATGTTGTGAAATGTATACTTGCTCATCTTCCTTTCCTGGTATACACTTCCCAAATTCATTGCAATCTCTGAGGTAGTAGTGATTTTTCTTTTTTCTTTCTTTTTTTTTGTATTCTAATAATTGACTAACTGGTGACTGGCAGCCCTAAGTAGCTTCAAGATGGGGGCTAGTCACCAGAAAGACTAAAGCCAGATTAGAGAGCTGGGACTTTCAGTCCCATTCCTCCAACCTCCCAGGAGTTGAGAGGGGCTGAAGGTTAAGTTTACCACCAATGACTAGTGAATTAATCAATCATGCCTATGTAATGAAAGCTCAATAAACCCCCAAAGGACAAGATTCCAAGGAGCTTTTGAGAGCTGAACACATGGAGGTTCCTGGAGGGTAGCCCAGAGAAGGCATGGAGGCTTGTCCCCACACTTTGCCCTATTTCTTCATGCTGGTATTATCACTGGTATTCTTCTTAACATCCTTTATAATAAACCAGTAAATTGTAAATGTTTCTCTGAGTTCTGTAAGCTGCTCTGGGAAAATAATGGTATCCTAAAGGGGTGATTTTACAAACTCTGATTTATCTGGTTGGTCAGAAGTACAGATAAAACAATGTAGGGCCTGTGACTGGCTCCTGAATAGGGGGATAGTCTTGGGGACTAAGCCTTTAACTTATGGAATGTGAAGCTATCTCCAGGTAGACAGTGGCAAAACTGAATTGGGGGGCTAGGACTGTAGTGCAGTGGTAGAGCGCTTGCCTAGCATGCGGGAGGCACTGGGTTCAATCCTCAGCACCACATATAAATAATAAATGAATAAAATAAAGATACATCAACAACTAAAAAAATATTTAAAAAAAAAACTGAACTGAGGGCTGGGGTTCTGGCTCAAGTGCTTGCCTTGCATGTGGGAAGCACTAGGTTTGATCCTCAGCACCACATAAAATGAATAAATAAAGGTATTTTGTTAGGGGCTGGGATTGTAGCTCAGTGGTAGAGCGCTTGCCTCGTGTGCTTGAGGCACTGGGTTCAATCCTCAGCACCACATAAAAATAAGTAAATAAAATAAAGATATTGTGTCCATTAAAAAAAGGTATTGTGTTAATCTACAATTAAAAATATATATTTTTAAAAAACTGAATTGAATTAGAGGACACCTACCTGGTTTTTGCTGTATCATTGCCTGTTTAGCACGTAGGGAGCCAAGCCTCCTCCAAGAGTAGAGTTGGAAAGACTGAGTTTGGATTTTTTCCCCTAAATTCTCAGACCTCCAAATTCATATGCTGAAATCCCAAATTCCAAATGATGGTGACAGAGGAGGTGGAGTCTTTGGGAAATAATTAGGTCATGACAGTGAAGTCCTCATGAACAGGATTAATGCATTACAGAAAAGTTCACAGAGAGCTTTCAGAGCTCTTTTCTCCAAGTGGAGGGTAAAACAAAAACAGCTGTCTGGAAGCCAGGAAGAGGGCCATCACATGAAACTCAAGGTGCCTTGACCTTGGATCTGGATGAAAAAGCTGCATATAATACAATTCTAATTTTTTAGCCACAAAACATGGATTATTTCACTAACACCTGATGGTGAAAGAGGGACTTTTTTAAGCACCATAATAATAGGTTTTATATTTCATTTCATTTAATCATCACCATAACTCAACTTGCATTTTTTAAAAAAAATTTTTAGCTGTAAATGGACACAATACCTTTATTTATTTATTTATTTATTTTTATGTGGTGCTGAGGATTGAACCCAGTGCTTCATGTAGGTAACCGCTCTACCACTGGGCTACAACCCCAGCCCTCAATTTGCATTTTTTTTTAAATATTTTTTTTAGTTGTAGATGGACACAATCTCTTTATTTCATTGCTTTGTATGTGGTGCCGAGGATCGAACCCAGGGCCTCACGCATGCGAGGCAAGCGCTCTACCGCTGAACTACAATCCCAGCCCCCTCAATTTGCATTTTGAGGGATGTATTATTTACCCTATTTTCAGATAAGAAAATTAGGATTAGTGAGGTCAAATCTTATGTCTCACATCATCAAGTTTGTAAGTATTAAGGCCCTAATATTACTTCAAAAGACAGCTACCAAAAAATGTAGCTTTTAGCTTAAATTTTTTTTTTAAATTTTTTTTAGTTGTAGATGGACACAATATCTTTATTTTATTGCTTTGTACATGGTGCTGAGGATCGAACCCAGGGCCTCACGCATGCGAGGCAAGCGCTCTACCACTGAGCTACAATCCCGGCCCCTTAGCTTAAATTTTTGTTCTCCAAGAGATCTCAGAAAGATTTCTAGTATCTGAACTTTTCCTTAGCCTTTCCTTGGTACATTCTCTTTTCTCTCCATTACCTAATTAATAATATCAGCTTTTGATGAAGAAAAAAATAACCAGTAACAAGTAAGAAAATGACAATGCTAAGGCACTGGTAAGGGGAAAAAAATGTAGAAACACTCAGGCGACATTCAATTGCTAATACTGATAGTAGTCAGAAAAACATTATGACCCTTAAAATGGGAGAGTAAAAGAAAAAATGCTCTGAAAGAATGATCCAACCTAAGAACGTCCAACACCTTGGAACTCAGGTACTTGTATTTATTAGCCTAAAAGCAGACCATGAGCAACAGAAGTTTCCACTACAGTTAACAAGCATACAAAGGGTGGAGAATGCATTGGCACCCAGGAGGTGCTCAACATAACGATTCAACATTATCACTATCATCATCACGAGCCAATATAAGAACGTGAGTTTTTTTTTTTTTTTTTTTGGTACTGGGATGGAACTCAGGGGCACTCGACCACTGAGCCACATCCCCAGCCCTATTTTGTGTTTTATGTAGAGACAGGGTCTCACTGAGTTGCTTAGCGCCTCGCCATTGCTGAGGCTGGCTTTGAACTCGTGATTCTCCTGTCTCAGCCTCCCTAAGTGCTGGGATTACAAGCATGAGCCACCACGCCCGGCTAAGAACGTGAGTTTTGAAGTCAGATTGAAATTTTAATTCCAGTTCTTCTATCACTTACATCTTTTAACAATAAGAAAGTTTCCTTGCCTCTCTGAGCCTCGGTTTTTCTTTTCTCCCCCACAACGCTCTCTCTCTCCCCCTCCCTTCCTCCTCTTCTCCTTCCCCACCTCTCACCTCTCGCTTTTTACCAATGAGCTACACATACCCAGCTTTTGAGCCTTGAGTTTTCTAACTTACACAGAGAGTACAGCAATAGCTTCCAGCATAAGGCAGTTGTGAGGATTCAACGACACAAACATACATAAAGAGCTTTGAAATGTGCCTGGTGCTTGGAAAACTCTCAGTAAATACAAGCAATAATTACCACAGTTGTTACAGTAAAAAGGCAAATCAATGAAGGAGAGGCAAGTTCAGGAGCAGCCAGGTAATACAAGGCAAAAACCTCAGTCATTACAAAGAGATTAGTCAGAAACAGAAAAGAATGGTATTTATGGTGAAGAGTGCCAGTAATGGAGAATAGAAGAAATGTGGAGCCCATGGACTTTCATTCCAAACAACCTCAGAGTTGCTGTGAAACTCTCACTTCTGTGGGGGGGGAAATGGTATGTTCACAATGGTTTTCAAAAATTTACTGGTTTGCAAGTAGAAACAAAGGAGACAAATTTGTTATATGAATGTTCACAAAAGACCTCATAAAATCACTACCATTAGGCTTAAGGTTTGCAACAGAGAGCATCTGTACTTTATATGAAATATCCTGAAACAGACAAAGGCAGGGCTACTGGAATCACTAGATGCTTGTGCCACTTAACATCAAATGATACTGGTTTCTTTCTGTGGCAGGCTCACTAGATGCAAAAAAAACAAACAAAAATGCCTCCCAGCCGGGCACAGTGGCACACGCCTGTAATCCCAGCACTTTGGGAGGCGGAGACAGGAGAATAGCAAGTTCAAAGCCAGCCTCAGCAACAGTGAGACTCTTATCAAGTGAATGAGACCCTGTCTCTAAATAAAATACAAAATAGGGCTGGGGATGTGACTTAGTGGTCGAGTGCCCCTGAATTCAATCCCCAGTACCAAAAAAAAAAAAAAAAAAAAAAAGCTTCCCATTCTACAACAAGTACTGTAACTGTTCCCTGTCTTACTCCCACTTCCAGAATGCAGCATGACTTACCAATGGAAGAACTAGAAGAGGTGTTGGTGTTGGAGTAATATTTGACTATGTAAAATTTCAGCTTTCCTATTTACTGATTAAGTGACTCTATGACTTACTTAACTTATACAAGCCTTAGTTTACATATCTGTTAAATGGAAAACTTGCTTATAGAGTTGTTGTCAGGACTAAATTAAGACTAAATTAAGACTAAAGGTGTTTAATATATTTTGGCTCCCTCTCATTTTTTTTTTTTTGGTACCAGGGATTGAACCCAGGGGCACTTAACAACTGAGCCACATCCCCAGTCCCTTTTATGTTTAATTTTGAGGCAGGGTCTTGCTAAGTTGCTTAGTCTTGTTAAATTGTGAAGGCTGGCCTTAAACTTGTACTCTTCCTGCCTTAGCCTCCAGAGTTACTGGGATTACAGGTGTGTAACATCATGCCCAGCACCTTACTGCTTTCAAGCAACTAATTTCTTTTGTGTTCATTAGGAGAAAAACATGTTTTAATCATTTTGTAAGTTCATTAAGCCAGACCTTATTAATACTATGAATAAGCAATGATGGGCTCACTAAACATCAAATTTTGGAAGCAGAATAAATATTCCTTAAGGAAAACAACAACAATACGTATTTCCTGCCTTTTCACTGCTGGTAATTTTCAGTTCTTACCTCCAGACAACAATCTACCACAAACCTTTGGATCAAGATTCCCCAAAACTGAATTGGTATGATGACAAACCTCACACAGTAAGCAACCAATTGTCACAGTATCATTATTTCTATTGATGCTAGAAATGTTATCATCAAATAACAAAATAATACTGCATCTTCTATATGACTTCCAACCATATCAACCTTATTGTAATGTACATTCTCATCCATTTGGATGATTCCTGAAAAATACTCACTTTCCACCACATGAAGATGCTCTAGAAAAGTGCCTATGGACACTCATGTTGGGCCCTACGCCCACCCCCCACTACAGCATCTAGCCCTCAGCTCACCATGGCATCAAATACCATAATTCTTTGGGCAAACTGGGGAGCTTCTGTTATACTTTTATGTCATAGCAGTATTTAAGGCCCTGAAGAATGGCAGTCATGAAATAATGTATATATTTACAAACCTAATATGGTGGATTTGTTTAGAGGAGAGAGAAACTGAAATTGTGCCACCAGGACTTCTTTCAGGTCACAGAATGAAAAGATCTGTTAAAGAAATGGGAGGGGCTGGGCTTATGGCGCAGTGATAGCGGGCTCGCCTAGCACGCGTGAAGCACTGGGTTCGATCCTCAGCACCACATAAAAATAAAATAAAGATATTCTGTCTGCCTACAACTAAAAAAAAAAAAAAGAAATGGGAACTACATAGATTCTGCCTTTTTGATCACAATAAACTCTCACAAATCTGTAGGGATCAAGACAGCCTACTAGAACTAAGGAAAGAGTTATTTAAAAAATTATAGGGGCTGCAGTCTTAGCTCAGTGGTAGCATGCTTACCTAGCATGTGTGAGGCACTAGGTTTGATCCTCAGCACCACATAAAAATTTTAAAAATAAAAAAGGTATTACATATATTAAAAAAAAAATTACAGTAAACAAGAAAGTTTTACTATGGATAGGGTATAGTGCATTTTCTATAATCAGTCTTTCAGTTAAGAAAGGTCAAAGGAGCTGGGCGTGGTGGCTCACGCTTGTAATCCCAGCACTTTGGGAGGCTGAGACAGAATCACGAGTTCAAAGCCAGCCTCAGCAATAGCGAGGTGCTAAGCAACTCAGTGAGACCCTGTCTCTACATAAAACACAAAATAGGGCTGGGGATGTGGCTCAGTGGTCGAGTGCCCCTGAGTTCAATCCCCAGTACCAAAAAAAAAAAAAGAAAGGTCAAAGGGATTTTATATGGTTGGATTAAGGATTTGGAGAGTTTCTCAGGGTGTAGAAAACTGAGAAAGGCCTCAATGAAAGCGTGAATTAGCTGAATGAAGATGAGATGATGTGGAGAAAAAAAAATTGTGTGAAAAGATTTGCAGGTTATGGAAAAGAGGGCAAAATAAATGACACCGACGGAACTTTAAACTGCCATGTAACATCAGGCAGTTGACTGAAATTACTAGCAAGGTCCCTTCTGGTTAAACCAATGATTTAACCAATTAAATGTTCTGTTTCAAAAGAATGGTTATGAAAAATGTTTTATTATGGCCTTGGTGCACTTTTTATAAATCATCTAACTTGGTGCTTTCCAAATAATGAAAAATAAATGTGGGGCTGGGATTATGGCGCAGTGGTAGCGTGCTCGCCGAGCACGCATAAGGCACTGGGTTCGATCCTCAGCACCACAAAAAAATAAAATAAAGATATTCTGTCACCTACAACTAAAAAATAAACATTAAAAAAAAAAGAAAAAAGAAAAATAAATGTTAAATTAACTGGATTATTATTACTTGGAAACTGTAGGCCTCATTTCTTCATTTTACACATATTTGCTGAGTACTTACTTCTAAAGTACCAGGTACTATTCTAGGTGTTGAGACACAGCAATGAGTACAAAGGGGGAAAAAATTCCTGACCTCCTTCTCGTTTATTAGATGTAATTAAGTTCTATAAAGGTAAAAAAAGGGAGGAAAGTAAGATAGGGCGGGCTAAAAGGGAGATAGGATGTTAAGTTATAAACTGGGAAAGCAGAAGTGCCTTATTAGAAAGATGACATAAAAATAAAATTCTAAAGTAAACAACACATTCCTCAATTAATTTTGTCATCTTCCTAACACTATAATCATTCAGTTCTAAGGGCAACAAAATTTTGGTTCTAGCCGGGCACAGTGGCGCAAGCCTGTAATCCCAGCACTTAGGGAGGCTGAGACAGGAGAATCACAAATTCAAAGCCAGCCTCAGCAACTGCGAGGCGCTAAGCAACTCAGTGAGACCCTGTCTCTACATAAAACACAAAACAGGGCTGGGGATGTGGCTCAGTGAGCAAGTGTCCCTGAGTTCAAACCCTGGTACCAAAAAACTAAAAAAAATAAAAAAATTTAGACAGACAAGACACACACACACAAATAATTTATTCCATTACAAACTACTTAGGTATTTTTATTCAGAAACTTTATTTTTTTTTATTTTTTGAGAATAACAACTTCATTTTTAATAACATTTTTAAACAGAATAGACTTGCACAAAAAACTGAAATTTGTGAAATATGCTGTTTTCTTTCTTTTTTACTAAAAATATGTTTTTACTCTAAAATATACAGACAAATATACACACATATATGGCTAAGATATAAAACAAAGCTAGACAATAAATTAAAATATATATGATATGAAACAAAATAATAAAACCAAGAACTTTAAATTACCTAAATAGCACTGCTGTAAGAAAGCCCCAAGACAGAGTCCCCTAAAGCAGAAACATTGAAAAGTAAATTATACTTTTGTAAAAAAAAGCAAACACTACTGAAGGCAAAAACGGCCTAGATTATTTTGGAGTCCTTATTACCTAGAGCAGTGATCTATCTTCTAAGGAGTATTAGTTTTTTTAATGCTGCATAATAAGTTGCTCTAAAATTATTGGCTTAAAACACAGTAATAATCGTCACTTATTATCCCATCATTTCTGTTGGTCAGGAACTCAGACAGCACAGTGGAGGTGGCTTGTCTTTGTAGCACATCTGGGTCTCAGTAAAAGACCAGAGGGCTGGATGATGAAATCGTCAGAATGTTAGACTGAGGATCTGCTTCCAAATTGGCTCACAAGCATGGTTCCTACACTGATGCTGAGCATGGTTCCTGGCCATGTAGAGAGTTCTGCTGTAAGACTGATAGATTGTGCTCATGACACTGTATCTGACCTCCCCCAGAGCCATTCAAGAAAGAAAATCAAGGGTAAGCTATCTTTTCTATGACCTACCCTCATTTCCTCTACTTTCTACTCATTAGAATCACTCATTCCAGTTACCAGAAACTTTATATTCTTGATTTACTACAACTTTCTCTAATAACATTCTGTTAAAGTTTCTGAATAATAATAATTTAAAGTCTAAGGAACCAAGGAAGGATCGTTTTATTTCACCTACTGAGAATTATATGCATTTGTTATACTGAAAATTAATAACTACCATCTTACTGGCCACCCATTTAATAATATTCTTTCTACTGCAAACATTAACTTTTTCATAAGTGGAATGTGGATTTTTTGTAGTTGCAATGGCAAAGAGACTAAAGAGACTAAGGCGACTTAAAGAAAATAATGCTTTATAACATCACATGATATCTATAAAAACTAGATCTTGACTAATCTCTATTAAGGAACCAAGAGGTATCAATGATGTGTAGAAACAAACCAGACAGAAATCAAGGAGCTCCCATTGCAGGGTGTTGAAATATGCTGAATGTTTCCTAGTAAAGTGGCATTCATCGTTGGTGACTCAAAGAGATGACTATTAGCCACTGCCAGTTAAATCTTCCTTCTCTCTCTTTCATAACTCTTTCTAACTCAGCTGGCTCTCAAATTCACTTGAATTGAGGGAGAAGGAAATGTAAATATTATCAATACTCATATATCCAGTGAGAATACAATAAACGTCTGATAATAGTTATAACATCTGTTAAGTTATTCAGACATTTCTAACAAGAAATTGCCTTAAGCAACATTTTTTCCAGTATGTGTACAAAAAAAACATAGCCTTCATCCTCTCCTAAATAAGAAGTCTGAGTAATGAATACCCTAGTTACGCTATGAGTCAATGGTAATTCCTGCAAAAGAAGTAAAGATGACTATATATAAATGGTATTTCTAGCAAAGTTCCTCCAGTCAATAATTCAAATGCATTTTATTTGTTATTTTCATGTATCTCCGGGGGGGGGGGTGGGTAACAGGGATTAAACTCAGGGTTGCTACTGAGCTACACTCCCAGTCCTATTTTGTGTTTTATGTAGAGACAGTGTCACTGAGTTGCTTGGCGCCTCGTTATTACTGAGGCCTGGCCTTTAAACTCGCGATTCTCCTGTCTCAGCCTCCCAAAGTGTCATGTACCTTTTTATATTATTCCCTTTCCTCAAAATTCTCAATTTTTCACAACTGCAGGAAGTGAGGCATGGCAGGGAGAGGGCATGTATTTAATTTTTAAAGTTAAAGAGAAAGCTATGCTTTTGATTTTACATACCTTCATTTGTAAATCTTACTTTAAAGACAGAGTAAAACACATGAATGCTTTAAGAAAACAATGTAGTCAGGTCATAGGAAAACATGGACAATTTTTGCCTTTGCTCACTGTACCTATGTAAAACAACTAGCCTAAACCCACTAACCCACTTTGACCTTTCTGAAAAGCTTTATTAGGCCTGGAGAATCTTTTTAAAAATGTAGCCACCTTTCAAGACTCAAATTTGGGGGGTTTTTATTTCAGCCAGAAAACCATTTATTTAGTCAAGTGGGGTGGCGCCTGCCTGCAATCCCAGTGGCGAGCGGGGCTGAGGCAGGACGATCACGAGTTCAAAGCCAGCTTCAGCAAAAGTGAGGTGGTAAGCAACTCAGTGAGATCTTGTCTCTAAATAAAATACAAAATGAGGTTGGGGATGTGGCTCAGGGGTCAAGTGCCTTTGAGTTCAATTCTCCCTACCAAAAAAAAGGGGGGGCAGGGGACTAGGGCTGTAGCTCAGTGGTAGAGCGCTTGCCTAGCATGCGTGAGGCACTGGGTTCAATCCTTAGCACCACATATAAATAATACATGAATAGGGCTGGGGCTGTAGCTCAGTGGTAGAGCACTTGCCCAGCATGCGTGAGGCACTGGGTTCGATCCTCAGCACCACATATAAATAATACATGAACAAAATAAAGATCCATCAACAACTAAAAAAGAACATATATTATAAAAAAACAACAACAACCAAACACAAAAACAGAAAACCATTTCTTTTATTGAAAAAAACCCTAAGTTAAACAGGATCCAATTAGCCATTTAAACATGATACCTATATTCTCTTTGTTCCATAGCCTACATACTAAGAACCCTCAAAATAGCACCCATTCTAAAATCCAAGAAAAAGCTCACAGCCAGTTTGTTGTGCTGATTTGTAGAAATGAGAAGAAAAAAAGCAAAAAGGTACCTGGCTAAAACAATTCTTCTTCTGAGATTTATTCACTAGGGGCAAAAATGTCTCCTGTCTTTAAACAATTCCATAAATCTGGGTCTGACAGACTGTGGAACACAGCCTTCAAGTTTGACATTTTCCAGTGTATATTTGAGTCATAATTTCACACCTTTCTTCAATTTCATATATTTCTAATTATTTTCAAAACTGGTATCACAGTTATATTTAAATAAAAAATATATTTTTATATTTAAATATTAAATTTATAAATATAAAAAATAATATGTATTTTCTTTTCCTTTTTTTTTGTGGTGCCAGGGATAGAACCAGGGCTTTATAAGTATGCTAGGCAAGCACTCTAACACTGAACTACACCCCCACTCAGGAATAACATAAATTTAAGTGTTGTTCACAGCTCAAAAAAACCCTTCAACGTGTGGCCAGTGCCTATTCTCACCACTGTCCCATATCTGCCCTATTTTTTAATTCTAGTGAATCCTAAACTCTGACATATGCATTCTCCCAGGTTTCCCTACCTAGGAATTAACTGTTCTTCTCAGCCTTTCGCTTCCTAATGTGAACTCTAGCTCCTTTAAAATTCTGTTTACATCTTCCTTCCTCACGGAAGTCTTCCTCAGTTCTACACCTAAGCCTGAGTTGGGCACACTTCTTAT
Organism: Geosciurus inauris; assembly: GCA_004024805.1. Taxonomy (NCBI): domain Eukaryota; kingdom Metazoa; phylum Chordata; class Mammalia; order Rodentia; family Sciuridae; genus Geosciurus; species Geosciurus inauris. Next base: position 42,915 of record PVHX01011192.1, read on the forward strand.
GTGCTTCAAAATCTCTGGTTGTAATTATCTATTTAGTCATCTGTCTGTCCTATTCCACTGTGTTCTCTGAAAGTAGAGTCTTTATATCCTCAACAAGTAACACAGTACCCAGCCCTTGTAGACTTTCAACAAATACTTGAAAAAAACAAGTGACAGAGGGAGAATAGGACCTTTAACTCCTCTCAGAGAAAGGTTTGCCTACAGGCGTCTCTCAGTTTATAGTGTATTTATGCTAGGAAATGTGCCAGGACTGTAAGTAGTGAACATGTAATAAATGATCACAGATCAATGCTGTGACAAAAAGGAAAAGACAACCATTAAAGAGATTATCTTGCTACCCATGGGGTATGTATTTTTATCAATTCACTTCCACAGATGCACATACTCTTTTTTTTTTTTTTAATTTTTTTTTTTAGTTGTAGATGGACACAATGTCTTTATTTAATTGCTTTGTATGTGGTGCTGAGGATCGAACCCAGGGCCTCACACATGCGAGGCAAGCGCTCTACCGCTGAGCTACAATCCCAGCCCTCTTTTTTTTTTTTAAGTTAAGTAATTCCACAGGCATTCTTTTTGCCGCCTCCTTCGCCTCCTCCTCCTCCTTTTGGTATTTTTAGTAGTAGATGGACACAATACTTTTTATCATTTATTCATTTTTATGTGGTGCTGAGGATCAAACCCAGTGCACCTCACAAGTGCTCTACCACTGAGCCACAACCCCAGCTCCCAGAAACACATATTCTAAAGTATAGTTGCTTTTAGAACAACATAAAACTGATTTTAAAAATAGTTCTGAGCTGGGCGCAGTGGCTCAAGCCTGTAATCCCAGCACTCAGGGAGGCTGAGACAGGAGAATCGCAAGTTCAAAGCCAGCCTCAGCAATGGCGAGGCGCTAAGCACCTCAGTGAGACCCTGTCTCTACATAAAATACAAAATAGGTCTGGGGATGTGACTAGTGGTTGAATGCCTCTGAGTTCAATCCCCAGTACCAAAAAAAAAAAAAAAAAAAGTTCTGCTTTTCTAGTTTTTAAGAGAAACACTTATAAGGATTAAACTGTAACACTACCAGTTTTTAACCACTCAAAGCTGATTTCTGGTCTCTGTTTTTTCTACCCTTGATTCTTTTTTTTTTTTTTTTTTTTTTTTTTTTTTTTTTTTTTTTTTAGTTGTAGATGGACATAATGTCTTTATTTTATTGCTCTGTATGTGGTGCTGAGGATCGAACCCAGGGCCTCACGCATGCGAGGCAAGCGCTCTACCGCTGAGCTACAACCCCAGCCCCTACCCTTGATTCTTATTTCCTGGTTTTTGACCATTTTACTAAATGGTAAAAACTTTATCAGAAAAATCAGAATAAAGAAAAAATAACACGAAATTCAAATTCATTTACTTTGTTACATATAAACAACTCTAACAAAAGATTTGGTGAAAAGAAAGCTAAGACTTAAAACCAAGTAGGTGGGCTGGGGCTGGGGCTCAGTGGTAGAGCGCTTGCCTCACATGTGTGAGGCACTGGGTTCGATTCTCAGCACCACATATAAATAAATAAAATAAAGGTCCATCAACAACTAAAAAATAAAATAAAATAAAATAAAAAATAAAACCAAGTAAGGTGATACACAACTGTAATTCTAGCAACTCAAGAGGCTGAGGCAGGAGGATTGCAAATGTGAGGCCCTAAGCAACTTAGTGAGACCCTGTCTCAAAATAAAAAATAAAAAGGACTGGGGATATGATTCAGTGGTAAAGTACCCCTGGGTTCAATCTGCAGTACAAAAGGGAGGGAAGGAGGGAGAGAGGAAGCTAAGATTTAGAAAAATAAATTCAACTTTCTATGCATTCCTATTCTCTGTGAATAATAATAGTTAACATTAATTAAGCAGGTATAATACCAGGAACTATTCTAAATGTTTTACATACATTATCTAATTCTTATAACAAACCTATGAAAAGATAGCATTTATTACCCCCATTTTATAATAGGGAAACTGAGCCACATGGAGGCTAACTTGTCCAAGTTAATAAATAACAAAGCTAAGTACTATTCATACCTAAGTAATTTGTATACAAGTCTCCACTCTTGCTACACTATAAACCTAGATACACAACAACTCTAGCTCCAGTGTTTCTGTACAGGTTTATTTATATTACCTTTCACCCATGTTATGCTGCTTCAGGCATTACTATTAGCAATATGCATTTATATTTCATAACAATCTGTATTCTCTAAGGTAGTTAAGAAACCTTTAGTTTTTCCTATTTCCCTGTGTTCATGAAATTCTCTTAGATACAAAACAAAAACAGTAAAACAAAAAACTCTCTCTAAAGAAATCGCTGAGTCAGGTGCAATGGCACACATTTATAATCCCAGCAACTTCGGAGTTTGAGGCAGGAGGATGGCAAAGCCTCAACAACTTAGTGAGACCTTATCTCAAAATAAAAAATAAAAAGAAACAGGGATGTAAATAAATAAATAAAACAGTGGAGTTCAATCTCCACTCAAGAAAAAAGAAACTGCCACAAAGTTGTTTAAAGAACACAGATAAGGAAGCTATGTGCTATACAATCAAGTTTTTTTAAAAAAAAAAAAAATATATATATATATATATATTTAGTTCTTGATGGATCTTTATTCATTTTATTTATTTATATGTGGTGCTGAGAATCGAACCCAGTGCCTCACACATGCTAGGCAAGTGCTCTACCACTGAGCCACACCCCCAGCCCACAATCAAGTTTTGTTTTAATAATCTCCTTAAGTATAAAACATGCTAAATAACATGGTACTAAAATCTAATATAACTATTTTCATTTGTATAAAAACACTTTATTTTGCTTTACATTAATAGGTCCTAACTCTTCTTTGACAGCTGAAACTGTATCTTTTTTCCCCCACATTTTTTATTGGTGCATTATAGTTGTACATACTGATGGAATTTTTTTGTTACATATTCACACATGTAAAACTGTATCTTATTCATTTGTATTCTTCCTTAATGGCAGCTAAGGCAGGAAGCCAACAAAAATTTATTGAATGAATTAAGTCAGACAATTATCCATCAATTCACCATTCACCCTCTAGCTGGGGTTAGGATACTAATTGGCCTTCATTATGTAAGCAATATTAAGCCATCTACTATGAATGCATTATGAGATTATAACCAGAACTAAATAAGCACACACCTTTAGTACCGTATTAAGCCAAATTCCTCATCCTAAAAAGAATGTCTTTTCAGGCTCAGAGTATAGCTCAATGGTACAGTATGTGCTTAGCATATGTGAAGCCCTGGGTTCAATGCCCTGTACTACAAAAAACAAAACAAGGGCTGGGATTGTGGCTCAGTGGTAGAGTACTTGCCCAGCATGTGTCAGGCGACTGGGTTCATTTCTCAGCACCACATAAAAAAATAAATAAAATAAAGGTATTGTGTCCATCTGTAACTAATAAAAATATTTTAAAACAAAGGAAACCACCAAAAATGTCCTTTTTTTGGTTCCATTTTTTCTTCATTACTTATTTATCTATTTATTTATTTACATATTTATTTATTGTACTGGGAACTGACCCCAGGGGTACTCTACCACTGAACTTCATCCTTAGCCCTATTTTTATTTTTGAATTCTAAATTTTAATTAATTAATTTAACTTGCTTATTTATCTTTGTAATACTGGGGACAGAACCCAGAGATATCACATGCTAGGCAAGTGTTCCACCTCCTCCAAGCTGTATTCCAAGTCCTATTTATTTATTAAAATAATTTTTTATTAGTTGTTGATGGACCTTTATTTTATTTATTTATATGTGGTGCTGATAATTGAACCCAGTGCCTCACACATGCTAGGCAAGTGCTCTACCATTGAGCCACAGCCATAGCCCCCCTTTTTATTTTTAAAAATTTTTTAGTTGTCAATGGACCTTTATTTTACTTATTTATATGAGGTGCTGAGAAGTGAACCCAGTGCCTCACACATGCTAGGCAAACGTTCTACTACTGAGCCCCAGCCCCAGCCCTCCTTGTTTTTTTATTTTTAAAAATTGTTAGTTGTCAATGGACCTTTATTTTACGTATTTATATGAGGTGCTGAGAACTGAACCCAGTGCCTCACACACGCTAGGTTAAGCACTCTACCACTGAGCCACAACCCCAACCCCTCCTTTTTATTTTTTATTTTGAGATAGGATCTTGCTAAATTGCAGGGGCTGGTCTTGAACCTGCAATTCTCTTGTCCTAGCCTGCAAAGGACTGCGCTGCCACACCTGGACTATTTTTTTCTTTTGCTGACAAATCTCAGAGCCCGCATAAGAAGCCTATCAGCGGGACTGTATTAACTGTAGTAATAATCACACTGTAGATCTGGTGTAAAAATCACTGCTGGCTCTACAGCACTCAACATGCAGCATGGCGGCTACAAATACGGTTTGGTGGTCGAGCACTTAGCACTTGTTTAGCATACATACCAGCACTTTGGGAGGCTGAGACAGGAGAATTGCGTGTTCAAAGCCAGCCTCGGCAATGGCGATGCACTAAGCAACTCAGTGAGACCCTGTCTCTACATAAAACACAAAATAGGGCTGGAGATGTGGCTCAGTGGTCAAGTGCCCCTGAGTTAAATCCCTAGTACCAAAAAAGCAAAACAACTCAGTGTGGCAAATGGCATCACAAACCAATAAACAAGGACAATTTGTTAACTCTTAATTTTTTCCAACTTATATTTTAATCACTTTGTGAAATGTCAAAAGCGATCATAAATTCATTAAACATAAAAAAGTAAATTTAGAAATAAATGGTACTGATAATTTTTGTCATTACTTGATACAATGATTTATTTATACAAATTTATAGTTTTATCTATAACTATCAAATTTATAGTTTTATCATACAGATTATGGACTTCTTGTTAAAATCATTCCTAGGTATTTTATAATTTTGGTTGTTAAAAGTAAATGATTGGGGGGGCTGGGGTTATGGCGCAGTGGTAGTGTGCTCGCTTAGTATGCGTGAGGCACTGGGTTCGATCCTCAGCACCACATAAAAATAAAATAAAGATATTCTGTCCACCTACAACTAAAAAAATAAATAAATACTTAAAAAAATATATAGTTTGGTGAGATGCCAAACTATACTTTAAAAAAAAAAAAAAAAGTAAATAATTGCGGCTGAGTTTGTAGCTCAGTGGCAGAGCACTTGCCTTGCATGTATGAGGCACTGGGTTCGATCCTCAGCACCACATAAAAATAAGTAAACCAAATAAAGACACTGTGTCCATGTATAACTAAAAAAAATTTTTTTTTTAAAAGTAAACGACTTTTGGGCTGGGGATATAGCTCAGTTGGAGTGCTTGCCTCACATGCACAAGGCCATGGGTTCAATCCCCAGCAACACACACATACAAAAAGGAAATGACTAGCGGGGCGCGGTGGTACACACCTGTAATCCCAGCACTTAGGGAGGCTGAGACAGGAGAATCGAGAGTTCAAAGCCAGCCTCAGCAACAGCGAGGCACTAAGTAACACAGTGAGACTCTGTCTCTACATAAAACACAAAATAGGGCTGGGGATGTGGCTCAGTGGTCGAGTGCCCCTGAGTTCAATCCCCAGTACCAAAAAAAAAAAAAAAAAAAGGAAATGACTATCTATATGTATTGTTTTAGTTGTAGATGGACACACTACCTTTATTTTATTTACTTATGTGGTGCTGAGGATTGAACCCAGTGCCTCACACATGCTAATGACTTTTTTTCTTTCTTTTTTTAGTGTATGTGCTGCCGAAGAGAGCACAATAAATGACTTTTAACCCTACAGTTCTTCTATATATAACATATGCTTGTATATATTACACACATTTTAAAGATTTATTTGAACATTTTATATTTAGCCTCCCATTTTATTGACCTTTTTTCAACTGATTATCTTTGAGTATTTTTCTAAAGAGACAATAATGTCTGTTAACACATACATTTTGTCTGTTATTGGAAACCTACCTCTATTTAGTGTTGGTCTTTTTTTTTTTTGGTACTAGGGATTGAACTAAGGGATGAACCCCTGAGCCACATCCCCAGCCCTATTTTGTGTTTTATGTAGAGACAGGGTCTCACTGAGTTGCTTAGTGCCTCGCCCTTGCTGAAGCTGGCTTTGAACTCGCGATTCTCCTGTCTCAGCCTCACTGAGTGCTGGGATTACAAGCGTGAGCCACCGCGCCCGGCTTAGTGTTGGTCTTACTGCACTGTCTAGGACTTCCAAAATAATGTTAAGTATGGGTAACAGTGAACATTTCTTTAGTATTTCATTAATAAATACAGTGATATCTATTAATTTCAGAGAACTATTCTTGATCATATTAAAATATGTAAGCAATGTAAAAGAAAAAAATGAATTAGATAAATATATTAATATCATGAGTTGTCACTGAAGGGTGGTAGCCAAGAAAGTGTAACTCTACATCATGTACAATCAGACAAATGAGAAGTTATACTCCATTTATGTAACATGTGTCAAAATGGATTGTATTAGCCAGGCGGTGGCCCACATCTGTCATCCTAGCACTTGGGGAGGCTGAGACTGGAGAATCAGGAGTTCAAAGCCAGCCTCAGTAACAATGAGCCACTAAACAACTCACTGAGACTCTGACTGTAAATAAAACACAAAGTAGGGCTGGGGATGTGGCTCAGTGGTCGAGTGCCCCTGAGTTCAATCTCCATTACAAAAAAAAAAAAAAACTATTGTCATATATAATTGGAATAAAAATAAATAAATAAATAAAAAGAAAACTTTATTTAACAAGTTTTACTTCATAAAATATGCCTGGATTTACGCTTTTTTTTTCCTATTTTTGATTTTTTTTTTAATTCTAATTAGGTATACGTGACAGCAGAATGCATTTTGATTCATTGTACACAAATGGAAAACAACTTTTCATTTCTCTGGTTGTACACAATATTGAGTTACACCATATATGCAGTCATACATGAACCTAGGGCATTCTTGTCCATCTCATTCCACCATCTTTCCTATCCCCAAGTTCCATACCCTCCCTTTCTTCCCTTTGACCAACGCCTCTCCATTCTTCCCATGCCCCCTGCCCCCTCCCCCACCATGGATCAGCATCCACTTATCAGAGAGAACATTCGGCCTTTGTTTTTTTGTGATTGGCTTACTTCACTTAGTATGATATCCTCCAACTTCATCCATTTACCTGCAAATGCCATAATTTTATTCTGTTTTAATGCTGAGTAATATTCCATTGTGTATATGTACCAGTTTCTTTACCCATTCTCTATTAAAAGGCATTTAGGTTGTTTCCACAGTTTAGCTATTGTGAATTGAGCTACTATAAACATTGAAGTGGTTGTTGCACTGTAGTATGCTATTCGCCTTTTTGTATAGATTAGGGAGTAAGATACCTGGGTCAAATGGTGGTTCCATTCCAAGTTTTCTAAGGAATCCCCATACTGCTTTCCAGATTGGTTACACCAATATGCAGTCCCACCAGCAATCTATGAGTGTGCCTTTTCCTCCACATCCCCGCCAACACGTTGTTGTTTGTATTCTTGATAACTGCCATCCTGACTGGCATGAGATGAAATCTTAGAGTAGTTTTGATTTGCATTTCTCTAATGGCTAGAGATGTTGAACATTTTGTCATATATTTGTTGATCAATTGTGTATCTTCTTCTGAGAAGTGTCTGTTCAGCTCCTTAGCCCATTTATTGATTGGGTCATTTGTTTTTTTGGTGTTAATTTTTTTGAGTTATTTATATATCCTGGAAATCAGTGCTCTATCTGATGTGTGTGGCAAAAATTTGCTCCCAGAGTGTAGGCTCTCTGTTCACCTCACTGATTATTACTTTTGGCTGAGAAGAAGCTGTTTAGTTTGAATCCATCCCATTTATTGATTCTTGCTTTTATTTCTTGCACTTTAGGAGTCTTATTAAGGAAGTCGGGGCCTAATCTGACATAATGAAGATTTGGGCCTACTTTTTCCTCAATTAGGCTCAGGGTCTCTAATTCCTAGGTCCTTGATGCACTTTGAGTTGAGTTTTGTGCATAGTGAGAGACAGGGGTTTAGTTTCATTTTGCTGCGTATATGGATTTCCAGTTTTCCCAGCACCATTTGTTGAAGAGGCTATCTTTTCTCCAATGTATGTTTTGGCACCTTTGTTTACTATGAGATAACTGTATTTATGTGGGTTTGTCTCTGTATCTTTTATCCTATACAATTGATCTACATGTCTATTTTGGTGCCAATACCATGCTGTTTTGTTATCATAGCTTTGTAGCATAGTGTTATTCATTTTTAAACTGATTAGATTGAAATGTGTTAATATTTAAATATTTAAGAACAAAATAATTATCCTATTTCTAGTGAAATTAAAACCTTTAACTGGAATAGGTAAATTTTATCAAAAAATTCTTTACTACTTATTTGTTTATTTATTTATTATACTGAGAATATTGTACTGGAAATTTATCATCTACAAATACGAGCATATCATTTTCCTACTAATTTTTTAAAGTATTTTTTAGTTGTCAGTGGACCTTTGTTTTATTTATTTATATGTGGTGCTGAGAATCGAACCCAGTGCCTCATACATGCTAGGCAAGCGCTCTACCACTGAGCCAAACCCCAGCTCCTATTTTACTACTAATTTTTGACATATCAATATAATTATGTATTGTTACAGTTTTTTTCACATAATATCCTAAGATACTGAGAAATTTTCTTGGTTGAATTTTTTCAATATATTTACAGATCTGATATACCAAAGAGGAGGAAAAAGCAATTATAAAGCAGTATATTAAAAACATAACTTGGGTTGGGGAAATAGCTCAGTTGGTAGAGTGCTCGCCTTGCATGCACAAGGCCCTGGGTTCTAATCCTCAGCACCAGAGGGGAAAAAACATAACTAGGAGCTAGAGTTGTGGCTCAGTATGACACAACTAGCATGTGTGAGGCACTGGGTTCTATTCTCAGCACCACATATAAATAAATGAATAAAGTAAAGATCCGCCGATATCAAAAAAAATTTTTAAAAAACATAACTAGGCTGAACATGGTGGCATGTGTGTAATCCTAGCCATTCAGGAAGCTGAGACAGGAGGACAGCCTGGGCAACTTTGTGAAACCTTGTCTCAAAATAGTACACAAAAGAACTGGAAATATAACTCTGGTAGAGTGCTTGCCCAGCATGTGTGGACCCTCGGGATCAATCTCCAGCAGCAGATGCAAAAATGTTATCAATAGTCACCACTGGGTAGAAATTTTGAATGTGATTTAAAAGTTTCTTTTTATTAATGCTATGTTTTCTAATCTTTTCCTGGAATAAATATGTATTTCTTCTTTCATCAGAAAAAATAATGATTTGTTGGATTTAAATTTCAAGTACTTCACACAGATTTCTCACAACTTTATTCATTTGATGGGACAGTACAAATTTATTTTTACACTATCTTTATTGGTTTTTAGTTACCAAGATTTTGCTAACTTTATGAAATGGATGATGAAACTTTCTATCTTCTTTGCTATACCATGGTTGATACAGCTTTAACATTATCTGCTTTCATTAGGATTTAAATTGCCCATAAAACCAACAAGGCTTAGGCACATTTGAACATTAGTTTACACTGGATTTTTACTTCTTGAATCACTTTGATAAATTATATTTTCCTAGAAAATTATTCACTTTGTCAGAAGTTCAAAAGTGAAAAGGTAATTAAGTGAACAAAGGAGAACTTTTTCAGTTTCATATCACATTCAAAATAAGACTAAAAAGAACCACTGACCTAAATGTAAAACCTAAAAACTACATACATCTTAAAGAAAAAAAATAAAGTCCCAGCACTTTGGGAGGCTGAGACAGGAGGATCCGGAGTTCAAAGCCAGCCTCAGCAACGGCGAGGTGCTAAGCAACTCAGTGAGACCTTGTCTCTACATAAAACACAAAATAGGGTTGGGGGTATGGCTCAGTGGTCAAGTACCCCTGAGTTCAATCCCCGGTACCAAAAGAAAGAAAAAAATAAAGGAGAACTTAAGCATGAACCATAGAAGAAAAGAAAAAATGATTAAACTCAATTTCAATAAATGCCAAACTTCTAATAATAAGAAAATACAAGGCAAGCCACAGGCTGGGAGGAAACATTTGCAAAACATAAAGCACTGTTTACAGAGGGTGTATGACTCTTTGGTAGCAGCTTAATATGCAGAAATAAATTCAGATGGAAACCAAACTACACATTTAGTCACCCTGTCACACTTGCTATGATTTTCTAGGAGTATGTAGACAATAAGTGGTATGAGGGTATAGGAGATAGCCCCAAATGTCATCGTTTCTACCTTTCCAAGCTTCCATTACTACTACAAAGGCTCATCATCATCTACTGACAGAAGAAATAATCACAGGACATCTGGGCAACTTAGGGAGACCCTGTCTCAAAGTAAAATAAACAGAAAGGGCTGGGGATATAGCTCAATGGTAAAGTACCCCCAGATTGAATCCCATTTCAAAAAAATAAATACAAAGCAAAAAAAAAAAAAAAACCCACTATATTAAATTTTCTAATCAAAACTACTGGAAAAATTGAAACTAGCATCAATTTTTTTTTTTACTAGCATCATTTTTAGCTCCACTTAATTTCAGAAGAATTTATCTCCTACACCCAAAGGATCTCAAAACTAATTAAGTTTATATTTTGTCCTTCATTCTTAAAGAGGGAGGGAAAGACTCTTATTGACATAGTTTGGGTTTCAAGTGGTAACAGCCTAACATCACAAAAAATGTTTACATAAACTTTGAAGTGAGGTACATTAGCTTTGAGCATGGCTCCTTTTGTTTTTTAATTTTAATTTTAATTTTTCCCCACATTTTTCATTGATGCATTATAGTTGTACATGAGCATGGCTCCTTCAACAGCTCTTGAGTAGCTAGGAGAAAAAAAAACCTCTGTAATCTAATAATTACTTATAAATTCAGATAGAGTAATTTGCTTAGGAAATAATAGATTCTATTTATTACCTTAACAAATGGCTTCTCATAAACGATATAATTCTTATAAGGAAATCAAAATATTACCTTAGAACCTTATTCTCAGAATAGTATGCATAAGAATAAAGGTTTTAGGGGCTGGGGTGTGGCTCAGTGGTAGAGTGCTTGCCTAGCATGCGTGAGGCACTGGGTTCGATTCTCAGCACTACATATAATTAAAAAAAAACAAAGGTCCATTGACAACTAAAAAAAAAAATTAAAAAAAAAAAAGAATAAAGCTTTTAAAATTAGCTTTAAATTCAAAATGTACACTACTAATCTATCTCATTACTTAATTATTTCATCAAATACATACCCCAAAAATATCTGTCAACAAATTGCATCCATGTCTACACAGGGAGGGTATGCAGAAACTTAATGAAATTCGTCAGATGATGTAAAACATTTGGGGAAGGCACTTAGTATATAGATCCTTCCCAATCCAAAAAATCTTTAGAAGTAACTCACAATTCAAGACTTTTTAACATGTGATATATCAGGGTTTCAGTCCCCTTTTCTCTTAAGATGCTGTGGGGATACTGGCTGTTAACCCATGAACAGTTGAGAAGGGTGAAAGAAAGCAGAAACAGGAATTCATCTTTTTTCAAAGAAGGGGTAAAGCATCACAGTAGCACAAACTATACACACATCCTTGGAGGACCCTATCTTCAATTAGCACTTATGTATAGTTGTATCTTTTTTTTTTTTTTTTAATTTTTGAGACAGGGTCTTGCTAAGCTGCCTAGGGCCTCGCTACATTGCTGAGGCTCACTTTGCACTTGTGATCCTCCTGCCTACACCTCCCCATTCCCTGGGATTACAGATATGCTCCACAGCACCCAGTTTACTTTTATCCTTTAACTGGCAGTGTACATCAAGAGAGGTTAACAAGAAATACTTTCATTTTGTTATTTCTAGTTCCCTTTAAAAGGAAATAGAAGAGAGAAGACCTAAAATACTGAGAATCAAAGTAAAAACTGCTGTATTATTCTAACATTACGTTCCCCACTCCATGACCTTGGAAGTCGGGACAGTTCCACATCAACCCTGGAAGAAATGTGGAGGTCTATTTTCTGGAAGGGATAAAACAAACGGTCTCTGGGACTGACAGACAAAAAAAGCAGTTGATGATGGGAACATAGTACTAAAAACAAGGCAATTAAGTGTACATATGCAAAATTAATGATGAATGCAGTAATCTCTTTACTCAAGTCTTCTTTACCCCTTATCATATCCAAAAGTGATGGAAAGACTGCCCCTTAGACCCTGAACTGATATGGGAATATTCATCAACAATAAGGCCAAGAAGTTCACCACAATGAGGCTCACAAGGGACCAGCCTATGCATTTAAAGTTTCTAACTGGCTATTTAGACCTCCACTCTAAATCATGAGCAGACAGCTAATTACTACTAGACATCAGAGAAAAATCCTAACATAAAAGAGACCAAGACAAAGAGAAAAACAACTTTCAAGGGAAAAAAAAGGGCGGGGGGTAATAGAAACGAAAAAAAAGAAAAGAAACTTGATAAAATTAGTTGAATTTTAAAAATCTGTGGAAACAATGAAAAATACTATGTAAAGAAATATTCAAGCCGGGCGTGGTGGCGCACACACCTGTAATCCCAGCACTTAGGGAGGCTGAGACAGGATAAGGGCAAGTTCAAAGCCAGCCTCAGCAACAGCGAGGCACTAAGCAACTCTGTGAGACCCTGTCTCTATATAAAACACAAAACAGGGCTGGGGATGTGGCTCAGTGGTCAAGTAGCCCTGAATTCAATCCCCAGTACCAAAAAAGAAAGAAAAAGGAAAAGGAAAAAATATATATATATTCAGAGCAGGGCGCAGTGGCACATCCCTGTAATCCCAGCACTAAGGGAGGCTGAGGCAGGAAGATTGTGAGTTCAAAACCATTGGTGAGGCACTAAGCAACTCAGTGAGACTCTGTCTCTAAATAACATACAAAATAGTGCTCGAGATGTGGCTCCGTGGCTGAGTGCCCCTGAGTTCAATCCCTGGCACACACACAGACACCCAAAAAAGAGAAAGAAACATTCAGGGCTGGGGCAGTAGCTCAGTGGTAGAGTGCTTGTCTCACACATGTGAGGCACTGGGTTCAATCCTCAGCACCACATAAAAATAAAATAAAGGTATTGTGTTCACCTACAACTAAAAATACACACACACACACACACACACACACATAAAAGAAAGATATTGTGTCCATCTATAACTAAAAAAAAAATTACAAAAAAAAAAAACATTCAGAGAATTAAGACCTCCTGGAAGCTGAGAATGTAGCTCAGTGGTACAGTGCTTGTCTACCATGGGTGAGGACCTGGGTTAGATCCCCAGCACCACCAAAAACAAAAACAAACAATAAGAAAAGACAAAGACTTCCTGAATATTAAAAACGTAATAGTAAGGAATGACAACAACAAATATCCAAAAACCTAGTAGAAGATAAAGTTAATAAATCTAGGAAGTAGAGCTAAAAGAAAGAGATGAACATTAGAGAGCTATTCCAGGACATCAAACCTCAAGAAGCTACTAGAAAAGTCAGATGTGGTGGCATGCACCTGTAGTACCAGAACCACGAGGGCTTAGGCAGAAAGATCACTTGAGCCCAAGAGTTTGAGACCAGCCTGAGCAATACAGTGAGACCCCATCTCTTCCCTCTACCCCCTCCCCAAAAGGAAACTGCTAGCATCAAGAAAGAACACATGATATCCAGGAAACAACAGTCAACACAGAAGAGAAGCAGAGTTGCTAGAGGAATGGAGAAGGGATATCCCAGAATGATAGCTGCATGCCACATACAGAGGGTAACCTGTCCAGATTAGAGCAACATCATGGACTCAAGAGAAATACTGAAGGCTGTTATCACCAATATCTCTGCTGCCACTTATCCTCTTAAGAGACGGGGTGAGGTCTTCCTGTGTTGCTCAGGCTGGCCTCAAAATCCTGGGCTCAAGGGATCCCTCTGTCTCAGATGCCTGAGTAGCTGGGACTTAACAGGAGCACGCCATCATGCCTGGCTTCATTTATCCTCTTTCATTTTTTCATTTTTTCTTTTTAGAAAGACAAAATGTTTTATTTTAAAACATTAGAAAAATATTAAAAGACAAATGTTCATTATATAACCAGGAATGTTAAATATATTGAAACTGCAACTCTAAAATGTGGTAGGCAGGGGCTGGGATTGTAGCTCAGCAGTAGAGCGCTTGCCATGCATGCGTGAGGCCCTGGGTTTGATCCTCAGCACCACGTACAAAGCAATAAAATAAAGACATTGTGTCCATCTACAACTAAAAAAACATTAAAAAAAAAAAAAGAATGTTGTTAAAAAAAAATGCGGTAGGCACTTTCAGAGAACTAAATACTGCAAATCATCCTACATTCTTCTCTAATAACAACACTTGATACAATGGAAAATACCAAGGCCCTACTAATTATTCAAAGTCAACATCTTTGGGTTCAACTTAATTACACAAGTAAACGTTTTGTCCAAGATGTTCCTGATACATGAAGCTTACAGTTAAATTTCAGTAATGTTAACAAAAATATCTTCCTTTTCTTTGCCTGTGAATCTTTGAGTATTGCTTTATCTGGCTTATGACCAGTACAGATCCTGGTTCTAGGAGAGCCCAAGGATCTTCAAGCATCGAAGGCTTGAAATAATTTTCCAACTCTTTAGACATTCTTTTTTCTCTACCACAACCTGATCCAAATGGTGTGGATGTCCCTGGGGTGGGTCTGCTGCTGCCCTGGGGAGGAGCTGAATTGCTGTGGAATCCTAAGGGGGACTTGAAGTAGGAGCCTGGGTAGCGGCCAGGAGAGGGTGACCTGAACCCGACCCCCACCTTCCACCCCTGCCAGAAGCTGCCCCAGGGTTGCGGAGAGTAGCTGCTTCCAAGCGCTTAGACTCGTGCCTGTAAGGCAGTTTGTGGCGAATGGAGACTGACCCGGACTTCCATCCCAGTCCCCAGGGAAGGGCAGCCATGGTCCTCCCACCCCGCCCCGCCCCTCCTCTAAGAAGCCGCTCCCACCAGCCCAACCTCCTACACCAAGGGCCGGGTAAGGAGGAATCCGGGGTCGAAAATTCAGACAAAGCATATCCGGAACCAAAGCAGAAGACCTGACTGCCACGTTTTCCATGGAACTGTGCCGATCAACCCACCACCCATTTATTCTCTTTGAAAAGCTAAGAACAAGTTGGGTGCAGTGGTGCATGCCTATAATCCCCCAAACCCAGGAGGCTGAGGCTGGAGGAAAGGTTCAAGGTCAGCCTGGGTAATTCAGTGAGATCCTGTCTCAAAATGAAAGGCTAGGGGTAGAGCACCTGCCAACATGTTTGAGGCCCTAGATTTGGTCCCCAGTACTGTATTAAAAAAGGAAAAACAAAAACAAAAACGAAAAAAAACATAATGTCCAGGTGAATTTGCCCCTCGTTTTAACTAAATGCTGATAAACTTCTTCTCAACATACCTGCTTGAGAAATGAGTAATTCTACCCCATAAAAGTAGGGTTGTTTTTGCTTTATGGCATGGTACTTGGGACTGAATGCAGAGGTGCTCTACCACCGAGCCACAACTCCAGCTCCTTTTATTTTATCTGAGACAGGGTCTTCCTAAACTGCCAAAGCTGGCCTCAAACCTGCAATCCTCTTGCTTCAGCCTTCCAAGTCACTGGGATTACAGGTGTGTGGCCACCATGCCCAGCATGGAAAGTGTTCTTTAACTCCTGAAAGTTGTAGATAGGTTGTGGTCAATTTAGGAGAAATCACAGAAGTGATTCCTACCTTTGAATATATGCACACACACACACACATATATACATATACACACACGTGTAAATGTATTATTATACATATATAGTATTATTATATATATTATATTATACATTATCATTCATACATAAAAATAAATATATATTTAATATATACATTTTTGTGTGTGTGTGGTACGGGGTATTGAACTCAGGGGTACTTGACCACTGAGCCACATCCCCAAACCTATTTTGTGCTTTATTTAGAGACAGGATCTCACTGAGTCGCTTAGCACTTCACCATTGCTGAGGCTGGCTTTGAACTTGCAATTCTTCTGTCTCAGTCTCCCAAAGTGCTGGGATTACACACCTGCGCTACCGCGCCTGGCTGCCTTTGACTATATTTCTGCCAAATGTCTAAGACCTGGCTCACAATTGAAGTCTGAACAATACAATTTCCAAGACTAACTCTTGATTTTCCCCATAACTTTCACAGAAAGTACTCTGTGAATCAGAAAACTGAGAAAAGTATGGCTCACTGATCCTGGAGAATCCCTGAGATCTTTCAGGAGTTTAAGAGGTAAAATTAAATATGTAAGAATACCAAAAACTAACTTGTCAGGCATGGTAGGACATGCCTATAATCCCAGCCGAGGCAGGAGGATCCCGAGTTTGAGGCCAGCCTGGGCAATTTAGTAACTCTGTCTCAAATTTTTTAAAAAAGGGCTGGGAATGCAGCTCAGTGGTGGAGTGCCAGTGGGGTTTAATCCCCACTACTGAAAAAACAAGCATGCAAACAAACAAGAAAACTTAAAACTTACAGTGACATGTCATTTAACGACAGTGATATGTTCTGAGAAACGCATTATCAGGCAATTTCCTCATTGTGTGAGCATCATAGGGTGAACACACAAACTAAGACAGCTGCAACATTAGTAGGCAATACAATCTTCTGGGACCACCACCGTATGTTTGGTCTATCATTGACTGAAATGTCCTTATGCTGTACATGACTATATTTGCCTTTTGTATGACCATATTTGACACTCGTACTGATGATGCAAAAGCACTAAACAGGGCAGAAGCACCAATATGCAGCAGGAGTCACTATATTTTTCACAACTACACAATTACGGTTAAAACTATAGCTCATTTTTTGAATGTCCTGATGGAGCCATAAAAAGTGTTAGTTTTAATAAATCTCAACCTTTCTATATGTGCCTTATTATTATTATGTGTGATGAGCAGGGAGTATGTTTAAAGCACACTTTTATACTTATGCATGCTGGTTATCCCCAAGAAAGGTACTTGTGCAATCAAGTTGAAAACTGAATTAGTCAGTTTTCATCATGAAATATCATTTTTACTTGAAAGAATAAATGACAAACTGTTATTGACATAGACATTGGACACATTCTCAAAGTAAGCCTGTCACTAACAAAGAAAACTGACATTATTTGTTGCCAATGATACATGTAATTCAAATTTTCAAATAAAAATCTGAATTTTGGAAATTTTATATCCAGAGTAAGTTTAATAGCTTCCCAAAATTCAGACTTTTTTGATGAGAACAACAGTGGTATTTTTTTTTTTATATATTTTTTTAGTTGTTGATGGACACAATGTCTTTATTTTATTGCTTTGTATGTAGTGCTGAGGATCGAACCCAGGGCCTCACGCATGCGAGGCAAGCGCTCTACCGCTGAGCCACGATCCCAGCCCCGAACAACAGTGGTATTAACAAATGTGATTTTTAAATATTTTAGAATGAAATGAATAAGCATCTCTTTACATCTGTCCCACTGGAATTTGATAGCTAAATTTTTTTCACTACTTTTATTTTCAGACTACTACAAATAATTCTTTCTTTATATGTGTACATAATTGTTAGCTATCTTTTCTTCTTCTTCTTCTTCTTTTTTTTTTTTTTTTTTTTTTTGTGGTGCTGAGGATTGAACCCTGGGCCTTATACATGCAAGACAAGCATTCTTATCAACTGAGCTACATCCCCAGCCCACTTGCTAGCTATTTTAATTGTCTTAACAAAATTCTCACTCCATCTTATAGGGACTTGATCTTCTTAAAAATAAACTCACTGGGGCTAGAGTTGTGGCTCAGAGTTAGAGTGGTTGCCTAGTGTGATGCACTGGGCTCAATCCTCAGCACCACATAAAAGTAAATTTAAAAAATAGAGGTATTGTGACCATCTAAAACTAAAAAAAAATTTAAATAAATAAACTCATTTTACATTCCGAATTCCATTCTTTGTCAAAAAGCATCACATATACCAAATTCTTACCATAGGTATGTTTTATAAACACCTAAGGAAAAAAATCAGTTAAATATTTAAAAAGGAAGAGTACAGACAGAGAAGTAGGGTGGTTGTTAAAACTATGAGTCATTTCTATTTTCCTATAAAATCCACATTTGGAATGGAAATGTTAACTTAAAATTTATAAGAGTTAAATAGGTGCAGGAGGGAAAATCCTTCCATCAGCATAATACCCACATTTTTGCCTATATTAGAGAACAATCAAAAGCATATTTCAGGCTGTGAGGTTTAGCTCAGTGGTAGAATGCTTGCTTAGTATGCTCAAGGCACTGAGTTCAATTCCCAGTCCCTCCAAAAACAACAAAACCACATTTCACTTATTTTACTTTGTTTCAATTGATGACTCAGCCAACTATAACTTCCATAGCAACTCTCACTTTAATACTCTTTAATAAATATAAGTTACATTTAAGTTTAATTTTAGTTCAATTAAAACAGCTTAATATTTAACTAATTAGATCATATGAAAATTTAGGTTATACAAATTGAGTATCCTTTCTTCAAAATGCTTGTGATCACCCAGCAACTTGGGAGGCTAAGGCAAGTGATGGCAAGTTCAAGGTCAGTCTCTACAACTTAGCATTACCCTGTCTTACAATAAAAAATAAAAAAAATTAAAAGGGCTGGGAAAATGTACCTTAGTGGTAAAATGCCCCTAGGTTCAAACCCCAGTACTGAATCAAAAAAAAAAAAAAAACCTAAAAATAAAAATGCTTTGGACCAAAAGCATTATGGCTTCTTTTTTTTTCATATTTTTTGAATATTTGCATATATATAATGATATCTTGTGATTAAGATACAAGTCTAGGGGCTGGGGCTGTGGCTCAGTGGTACAGCGCTTGCCTAGCATGCGTGAGGCACTGGGTTCGATCCTCAGCACCACGTATAAATAATAAATGAATAAAATAAAGACCCATCAATAACTAAAAAAAAAAAAAAAATTAAAAAAAAAAAAAAAAAGATACAAGTCTAAACATGAAATTCATTTATGTTTCATATACACCTTATGTACATAGCCACAGGGTAATTTTATACAGTATTTTTAGTATGCTTACATTTTGCTGCAATCCATCTTATGAGGTCAGGTGGAATTTTCCACTTGTATTGTCATGTTGGTGTTTAAAATGTTTCAGACTTTGGAGCATTTCAGATTTCAGATCAGGGATATTTAACATGTACTTACAGGGTAAGGTAAGAAAGTTAGTAAGAAAAAAATTTAAGTTTTCATGCAAAACTCTATTTCTTTAGAATCTGTCACTAGACTACTAAAATAAACTCAGTTTATTATTGTTCATAAATAATCCTCTCAGGAATTAATTTGGTATTGAACTAAAAATTGGTTAACAAAGTGCTCACTGCCCTCTAGTGTTCAAACTAAAGATCTCATTGATGAACTAGATATAATTGTTTCACTAAAAAGTCAATGATCATCCTGAAGAAGTCATCTAGGGTCATGAATATCAGAGAAATTCTGCTTTTGCAAGGTTTACAACAGAAGTCTTCTCAAACCTAGACAAAAACTATTAATCTGAGCTATATGATTACTAGTGTCAGTAGCCTAAAAATCTTATACTCAGTCATCAATGGTAATGGGGCAAGAGAAGAATATAAATTTACCAACTTACTAACATTTTAAGAATACATCTTCAGGGGCTGGGGTTATGGCTCAGCGGTTGAGCGCTTGCCTTGCATAGGTGAGGCACTGGGTTCGATCCTTAGCACCACATAAAATAAATAAAGATATTGTGTTCATCTACAACTAAACAAAATATTAAAAAAAAAAAAAAAAAAAGAATACGTCTTCAAATTGCACTGGCATAAAAAAGGACATTTTTCTATGTGATGAAGAGTTAGAAAATGCTTGCATCATATGCTTCCTCAAAGCATGCTAAGGTTAAACAAAACTGATTCTTTTTTTTTTTTTAATTGGCTGATGCATATTTTTAAATGTAAAGTACTTCCAAACTAGCCTTCCTAGGTTATAATATGGTTTTAAAAATCTGACATTCTGGGACGGATCTTTCACTCTGAAATGACAATCAACAGGAAAACAGGGTTTACACAGTAACTGACATTTTAGTCTAAAAGGCAGATAAAAACCTCCGTGTAGCTGAGCGCGGTGGCTCACACCTATAATCCCAGCAGCTTGGGAGGCTGAGGCAGCCTCAGCAAAAAACAGGTGCTAAGCAACTCAGTGAGACCCTAGCTCTAAATAAAATACAAAATAGAGCTGGGGGTGTGGCTCAGTGGTTAAATCCCTCTGGCTTCAATCTCTGGTACCAAAAAAAGAAAAACAAAAAACAAAACAAAACAAAAACTCTTGTGTACCTAGATTTAGATTCTCCTACTCATGTAGCTAGATGAAATAAATGCGACATACAGGCAAAACATCTTTGCTATTACCATTATTTTCATGTTATCATTCCTTAACCAAGTACTAATGAAGCACTACAAAGTGCACTTGTTGGCCTGGGAAATAACTCAGTGGTAAAGCACCTGCCTAGCATGCATGAGGCCTCAAATTCAATCCCCATCACTGCATAAAAAATAAAATAAAAAACAACAATAAAGTGATTTTTTTTAAAAAGTGCACTAGTTTCTGAAATATTAGCAGAATTAAATTTCCATCCAAATAGAAATATACATAAGTTACTACACCATCAAGACAGAAAACTTTACATTTTATCATTTTAATGTGCCAAATAATTCTTGGTTTTACGTGAGGTAACCTAACATTTCAGAGCAGCGTGTCTCAAAACATGGCCTTGGGACCTCTGGGGATCTCCAATACTCTCTCAGGACATCTATAAATTTAATACAATTTTTTATAATAATACTAAGATGTTACTTGCCTTTTCATTCTCATTATCCCCCACACTACACAGCTTGTATGGTATGTCATAACATGACAAATTATAGAAGCAGATATGTAAATCCGGCTGTCTTCTACTAAGCCAGACATCAGAGATTTATAAAAATGTAAAACAGGGGGCTGGGGTTGTGGCTCAGTGGTTGAGTGCTTGCCTCGCATGTGTAAGGCACTGGGTTCGATCCTCAGCACCACATAAAATAAATAAAGGTACTGTGTTCATCTACAACTAAAAGAAAATTTTTTAAAAACATGTAAAATAATGCCACTCGTTAGATTTATTTTTGGAGTTCTTTTTAATTAAAAAAAATCTTATTAGCCGGGCACTGTAGCACTCGCCTGTAATCCTAGCACTTTGGGAGGCTGAGACAGGAGAATCGTGAGTTCAAAGCCAGCCTCAGCAAAGGTGAGGCGCTAAGGAACTCAGTGAGACCCTGTCTCTACATAAAACACAAAATAGGGCTGGGGATGTGGCTCAATGGCTGAGTACCCCTGAGTTCAATCCACGGTACCAAAAATAAAATCTTATTTATGTAACCTATTTGGGTCTACTAATGTTATTTTTTTTTTAATATTTATTTATTTATTTTTTAGTTTTAGGTGGACAGAATATCTTTGTTTTTATGTGGTGCTGAGGATCGAACCCAGTGCCTCATGTGTGCTAGACGAGCACGCTTCCACTGCGCCACAATCCCAGCCCCTACTACTAATGTTATTTTAAATTAATTAATATTTTTATAATATCTCAGGTTTAACTTATAGTAAAGTAAAT
The DNA here is from genome assembly GCA_004024805.1 of Geosciurus inauris. NCBI lineage: Eukaryota > Metazoa > Chordata > Mammalia > Rodentia > Sciuridae > Geosciurus > Geosciurus inauris. The sequence goes on from PVHX01011192.1 coordinate 64,674, forward strand.
ATCAATAAATATAATTCACACAATCAAAAGCTTGTTGAATTCTTCAATTATCTTTCAGAGTATAAATGGACCCTGAGAGCAAAAGGTTTGAGAACCACTATTCTAGAGAGAAGCATACTGAAGCTAGGCAAAACACACACCTATAATCCCAGCAACGCAGGAAGCAGAGGCAGGAAGATTGCAAGTTTGTGGATAGCCTGGGCAATTTAGTGAGACCATGTCTAAAAATAAAATTTAAAAAAAGGCTGAGGATTTAACTCAGTGGTAGAGCACCTCTAGATTCAATCACTAGTATTGGGGAAGTATGGAGGAAGCATACTGAACATGAAAAAATTAATTCATTCTCACAGCTTTAATGGAAGCAAGGATCAAGCAGAAACATAATTTATACTAAGAAAAATGCAGGTGATACTCACCAAATGGATCTTCCATGCCACTTAACCAGTTTAAGGAGGGGTACAGTTTCTAAAATGAGAAAGAGATAAATGATATACATAAAACAAACTGTATCATCACCATTTTTAAAAAATAAAGCCCAATTCGGTAATACTAATTATAACAACACTGGAACATCAGAGAAATGTACAACTTATTAAACAAAAACATTGCCAATTGCAGGTTATTTAAAGGAGGTTGAGATACAGATAATAATACAATAGATAAAAATTTTAAGGCTAAATTTTCACTTTAAAACTGTATCATTCTGGGGCTGGGATTGTAGCTCAGCGGTAGAGTGCTTGCCTCGTTTGCGTGAGGCCCTGGGTTCGATCCTTAGCACCACATACAAAGCAATAAAATAAAGACATTGTGTCCATCTACAACTAAAAAAATATTAAAAAAAAAAAAACAACTGTATCATTCTTGGTCAGGCCTGGTGTGGGGGTGCACGCCTGTAATCCCAGCAATTCAAGAGGCAGAAGCAAGCCAGGCGCAGTGGCTCA